>VZTT01019245.1:8672-22314 GCA_013400855.1 Buphagus erythrorhynchus | reverse complement strand
TGTTGTGGGGTAAATTAATACCTGTTAAAAAAGGAAAAAATCCTGTCACTGAAGCCACAAAATGTACAATTATGAATCATCAGAGGCAGCCTATTCTTTCATTTCCTTTTCTCTAATGAAAAGAATTGTGTACTGGGAAAAATCCTCTTTTGAAGGAGGCAAAATAACAGTTTGGGAAAAAAAATCCCAGATATTCTTAGGGCATTTTAAAAATGCTTGGGGGTATTTTTGATTGAAAATGAAAATTAAAAAATTGGAATTGTCACAGGCTAAAAACATATATCTGAAACCAAAAATAGTCTCTCAAGAAAATCAGATGAAAATTTTCATGGCACTTATAAGAACTTCTTCTCTTTGAGATCTCATCTGTTTTAAATCAGATATTGTAGAAATTTGGTAGTGCATTCAAAAGCTACTAAGCTGATGTAAAGGATCTATTGTAGTGTGACATACTCTGATTAATCCCTTTTCCATAGAACATCATCTTAAAACTAAATAAGACAAAATAGTTTGTTATTTTCTAGCGAGAAATATGAATATTAATAATTTCATGGTTAAATCATATACATCTCAATATTGCAAAATTTCAGTGGCGAAATATTTCATAACCAAAAGTTCCTCATTCAATGAAAAACTATAAACCAAGGATCTGGAGAGACAAATATTTTCCAATAAAATTAGGTCTTTGTTATGTGCTTCTCAAATTTAATTGAAGTTTGATTCAAATTTGACTATTTCTCCATTTAGCCGTGGAGAAATCATTTTGGGGTTGGTTTTCTTTTTGTTTTAAGATAAGCATAATAATCTGATCAAGTTATACACTGAATGCTTTGTATTTTGCCAGCTTTTAAACCCTTACTCTATTTTGTGCTAAACAAAATTTAATGTTACTAAAAAGCTCAATGAGTCAATGAGCAGATTTTAGAATAAAACAGTCCTTTTACATTATCCACTATTCCACAATGTCTCCTTACCTATTTAAAGTAAAAAAATCCCAACAAATTATAGAGAAAAAAAAACTTGTCATCACTTTCACTTGTTTGTCTTCTTAACATGGTCTGCAAGAAAAATCTGCAACTTGCTTAATGAGGTATGCTCTTTCAGTCAGGTGAGGGAAAGTAATGTACTGGGAACCAGCCTAAATAAATCAAAACTTATCACACAGATGTTCAAAAATGATTAGAAGCCTGAAAATGCAAATAAGCATTGGCTAAATTTTTTTAAGTGCCTAAGTCATATGCCTAACTGTCTCTAATTTCAGAGGGATTTAGCTGTCTAACCTGCCTAAGTGATTTTGAAAAATAACAAGCTTCCTATTTGCATCACTAGGTGCCTAAACACTTTTGGAAAATTTGTCCCTGAATGTTCATAATAAAGAAAAATGACACATCAAAATGTGGAAGTTTAGTTTCAAGGAAGAATCAGAACAGTGTTTCAGAGAAGTCCAAGCTGGTCTTACAAAAGCTTATGAGGGATGACTGTGGATTCCTAAACTTTTGTAAGCCACAGTACAAGGAATAACTCTGCTATCTCAGTCTAGATGCCCCAAATGAATTTTCTATTTGTCTGAGTATGCTTAATAGGCCAGGCTAGATAAAGATGGTAACCAAGCAGTACAGTCTGAGTGCAATCCCAGGTATTCAAACATTAACATGGGATATTCCCTTTACTAGAAATTGCAGCCAGTACTGATGATGAAACCCTTCACCAATCCTGGAAATACTCTTTAGTGAAGTGCCTTGTTTAAGAAAGTGTGTTGCATGTGAACCAGCCATGTATTGCAAAATAGTGCCTATTGAAGTTTAATTAGTGTAAGTGGCATATCCAGTGGTTCATGTAATTAATTGCAGATTATACATTAAAATATCGATGTTTTTGATAGTGGTATGCACAAACCTGCAGTGAATAGTTAAGCATTCAGTCATCAGCTGGCTAGATATAGGAGCATTACCAAAGCTGAGTGTCAGCCAACATGACAAGCATCCATTCTTTTTCTAAGTTCTGCTCAGGAAACTATATATAAACACATACAGGTGAAGTGGGAATATAAGTGAAATAAAATCCAGTTGTTGAAGGAAATGTATTTTTTTGGGAAAAATTATATCTATGTCATATTTCTGTCATACCTTGCTCCCCAAAACTCATGTCCATCATAGAGAAGAGCATAAGTATTTGTAAAAGTTATTTCTTTGGAGATTGTCTTTTCCTTCACGGTAGCTATCAGATTATTTTTTATTTTGCATGCTTTCGAATTGCCATTTAAAATAATTTAGTCATTCATGTCTTCTTTTTTGTTCATCATATCATATTTGAGAAAATGGTATTTAGTATTTTTTAGTTGGAGCTTATCTCAGAAATGTGGAAAATAAGCTAGCCTAGAATTTGATTTGTTCAAATTTGTGCTTTGTCTGAGAACTTTGGTTCAGGTTTGGGCAAGTTATTCTGCCTTGCACTTCAATTTTCATCTGTAATGTGGGGATAACCCTGCTTTATCTCACAGCAATATAGTTGTGAATAAACACATTAGGGTTTATGTTGTGGTTAAATTCTTCACTTTGGAGATACTGTTAAGATAAGCTTGTTACGTGGATTTAGGTGTAAACCACACTTTGCTTATAATTGCATGTCAGTGTTTTATATACCCATATGTCTAGGAAAACTGGTACAGTGAAAAGTAGGAGAAGCTAAAAATTAACATGCACTTGGGTGTACAACAGAATTTCTGGCAATTTCTTGCTATTGAATTGGCATAATGCAATAATGAACTTCAGTGAGACATTCATAATGCAGATGGTGCTGCTGTGTTCTGTGCAGATGGCACTGATTTACTGCTATGTTCAACAAAGTACAGGAAGTCTTTCATTGTTAGTGTGGATTGACAGCTCTGGGCAGGAATAACAAGATTCTAGACTGTCTTTCCTTCTAGCTGACTGAATATCTTCAGAGCTGGAAACCAGGGAGAGCCTGAGGTAAATAGCCCAAGACCATGTTTCTGTTGCACAATTCCTGACAGGTGGCAATTCTCTGTCAGGTACTTCTGAATGTCAAGGATTCAGTATTTAGGTCTGAAAAACAATGATTCTTTAATCATGGTCACAAGAATGTTTCAAGTATGATTTTTACCCATTCACTTTGTTATGTGAGTAGGCAATGAGAAACTGCAGATATTATGCGTGGTCTGGAGGTAATCAAGACACCTAAGAAGGCCCTTCACTGTCAAAATCAGAAATACAGCTCTGCCTCAATGTGCTTGTTGCCCATTTGAAAAAAAAAGACCAGGGTAGTAGAAAGAAACTGGCTTTTCATATTGCCAAACCCAATGAGAACTCCAAGTTACCCCCTCTTTTTTCTCCTCCCCTTTCAGGTTCCCTTTTTCCCTCTATGTCAACACACATCACAGACAGTATCCTCTTCCTTTGTAGCCATGGGCAGCCTGCCTTGGAGCCAGGACTGCCAGCCACACCCGATGGTGCCTGAATGAGCAGCACTTCTGTCAGGAGCACAAATGCGAGCAAGGACGAGAGCACCAAACTAATTTTAACTTGTGACCTAAACAAGGGTTTGAACCCAAGTCTCCTGAGATAAAAGGCTGTTGCCCTTATATTTCATCTGAAAAGCCATTTGGACTGCATATAGACAGTTCACCTTGAGAGATGGTGTTAGATTGATGTACTGCAGCGTGAAATGGGAGTGTAAATGTATGTGATGTTCATGGGCTAGTGAATAGAGCTGGTTTACTATGGAATGAATTGCCAGCAAAATAAACGGGCTACCTCTAACCCCATCTACTGCTTTTCTTAGTTGAGGATGATAGCTCAGGTCCAAATGCACGTTGATTCTGACACATTCTTTGTGACACTGACATATCTGGAAAAGTTTAAATGCTGAAAACTTGTTCTCATTTCTATTATGGGTATATAAGAAGAGAGAAAGTAGCTTAGAGGAATGAAAAGAATAGAAAGTATTATTGCTTCATTGTCACAGTGCTAAGAACTCAGTTAAAATTCAGGAGCTCTTTGTTTAATATGGATATGTTTGAAATTATCCAGCCTTTGTATTTAATAGCCAGGGAGACTTAATGACTCTGTTCCAGCCTTCAGTGAGAATGCAGACAAACAGCCTTTTACATGGCACTAAATATTTGTAAGGAAAAAAGGCATTTTTAAACTTCCTGTTACTTGAAAAATGTAAGAGATTTTCAAAGGAAACTGAAATGTTGGGTTCCCAGTATTTTCCAGTATTTAGGCCATTCAGGAGAGCACTTTTCTATACAAAGACTACATTTGATGCTTTACAGTAAAAGACTTGGCAATGCAGTTAAAAGTGATCTTGTTTTTCACCTGGCTTATGGTCTGAAGTGAGCGTGCTACAGGCAATTTGGAGGTTAGTGGGGGACTAAAATATTTAATAATTCTTAGAATCTCCCTAGATATAAGAAACAGTGAGAAATAAGAAGATCCTGCAGGTTCTTTTAAGTTCTTTGCATTATCTAAGAGCTAATAGTCATCTTGCTGGGGCAAAAAACTTGCCTTGTCAATTCATAGTCTTTCAAAACCTCTTACTGTTATGGTAGTTCTTACTCTATCCAATTTATAATGATATTGCCTAAGAATGAAGATGGTTAAGCATGAAAAATTTAAAAGCAATGGCTTTAAAATTGAACTGCTGAGGTCAAGCCAGTAGTATGCCTACAACTACAGCTTTTTCAACACTTTATATGTTTTTTAGCTTCAAGGCACAATGGGAAACATACTCAAAAACTAGATAGCAGTTAGGTAGTGGTAGTAAATTTGGGATTATTGTGGTTCCTTTACTGAAATTTAGATCGGTTTGCCCACTATAAATCTCAAATAAGCAGATAATTAGGGGAGGTGAAAGAGAAAGAAAAAAATAGGTAAAGGTGTTCAAGCCAAATATTATGCCAATAAAGATTAATGGTTTTATATACATATATATATATCACATGGAAAACTAAACAGAATAATGTCCATTGCCTGAGGTAGTTAGAAAGGGAGAAAAGTCCAGAGAGGATGAGGAACTGGTTTTTTGGCAGGTTGAGTTTTTAAATAATACTGAAAAGGTGTGACTAAAGAAGTGGCTTACAATAATTTTTCTGTTCTAAGTTAAAGTAGATTGAGATATGAAAAGGAGACATTCCTTGCTCACAGGTTCTCTACAGAGCTCTGTCAGGGTCAAAAAAAGGAACTGGCTTTCATGAAAGATGTCTTGCCTACAGTGATAATATGTGATTACATTTTCTGGAGGAAAAAGTTTATAGAGATTTCAAAAGATCTTTGATGTGAAATCTTTATGTTCAAATATTCAAGTTTTTTATTGATTTCTTAATAGTAAATCTTCATTCTTCTTTGTTTTTGTGTGTATGTGTGATTATTTGAAAGAGCTTCTATATTTCACAGAACACCACATGAACCAGGAAAGTTCTGTGTGGAGCAGTCATCCTGTCTGGTAGGACTGGCAAGTGGAAATATCTGGAATTGTCCCATTCTGGCTTTCTAATCAGAAGCTATACGACAGCAAGGTACTTGACAGAGATGGCAAAGATGAAAACGTCAGTGTTCTGGAAGGCTTCTAAATCCTAGAATACTCTCAGATGCTTTTCATTCTTGTTTCATGTATTTTTGTTTACTTTTAAAAAGCTTTCCTTAAAGTTTCCTCATTCAGAACTCTGATTTACACCACTAGCTCCTGAACAGTAATGATTATTTTCCATTATATTAATGCCTTTGGATTCTTGTAACAGCATTGCTCAGGTGCAACCTGTGGAGTAAAACAGTTTGTGTTGGGAGTTTGTTATGTTGCCTTGTGTCGCAGTGAATATAACCAATCAATGCAACCCAAAGCCACATGTCTTGGAATTAATTTTTAATTCTTATAACATGGAGGTCAGTTCTTTCCCACACGGTTTTCTTATTTAATGTACTGGGAGAAAAGGCATTTTATTTCAGGAGACATGAGATGGAGGGCTGAGGAGTAGCTGGACCTATACTTTGTGATGAAAATGATTGATGCTAATTTGATTTTTTGATGTGACTCAAGCACATTCTCTTGGCATGTATTCCTTGTTGACCCAATTTGGAGGGAGGGATGAGAGGGGGACTGAGAAACCTGCTCTATTATTTTTCATTCTATCTATTGATGTTGTTTCTTAATTTGTTTTTTTGTTTTGATAATTAAGCAATCTCTGTTTTTTACAGGCTAAATTCAAATGTGTTTGCAGCAACTGAGTGAAACATTTAGAGCTGAGTGTGAGATTACTGCTTTTTTGAGAGAGAGTGAGTGTGGTTTTAGGGACGCTACTTGAGTAGTCTTGCTCCTATATTTATTACGAGCACTTTCAGATTTAATCTTTATCTTGTATATTTTTTCCATGCACTTTTTTGTTTGTTCAGCATATAATTTTGTGTGAGATTTGACCTAACAATGATTCTGTAAGAAATGTGATAGAAAATTCCATGTTCAGTAGCTGCTTCTTCAAGTCAGAGTGTGTTGTACTGGTCTGGTTTGGGAGAAGAAGCCAACCAGAAAGCTCTGTGAAAACATAAGTAGTTTCTCTTCTCCTGCCAGCTACAGCAGTCAGATCAATTTGGGGAAAAAAACCAAACAACTGGGCCAGGTGCAAACCTATTGAAGTAATAGATGAGATGAAACCTTTTCCTCATGCGATATGTGCATTCCTGTTTGGCATGATCTGACCCTCTGATAGAAAGCTGCCTGTGACTCTGAAGAGTGTGACTTAAAGCAACAAGCAGGTTTTGATGTCTATTCTACTTTATCTGTCCATCAGCAGGGTTTTGTAGCACAGCTATTGTGTGCCAGACCAAGTGTTGCTTGGGTTCTGCAGTGACTCCTAGAGAGGACTAATCTGTGACCACCAACCTCCTTTCAGTTAATAAATTAAAACCAAACTGACTTTTTATTGTTTTAGTGGTCAAAAGAATAAGTGGTTACCACTGTTAGTAACTCAGCTCTGCAATTTTATGAGGTGTGTGAATGAATGTGAATTACAGCCGTGGCCTTTCAAAGAACAAGCCCCAGAGCAACCTTGACCAATGTGGTGCAGACATTATATTACACATGACCAGGGTACTGCCGGGGATTTCTTCTTGCTCTGCTCCGTTATTTTCCACAGTGCAACATGTGCAAGAAATGTTGACTTAACCTCGACCTGATTTTCTTTCTGAGGGCTCAGGGATCTAGGAAGAGTGTTAGAAAGTATTTTTCTGATATACTTCATTTGTTGTTTCAAGTTGATGTCACAGAACAGAATTTTTTTACTTTATCAATGTGTTGCTTCATCAGGGTCAGTGGCAGAAGCCAGGTTAGGAGATACCTAGGCTAAGCTAAGCTGTTCTGGAGAGCTGTATTTTTGCCAGCGAGCTGCCTGCCAGCTGCCAGGCGACCTGACAGGCATCCTGCCTTTCCAGAGGCCTGTCCTGCAGGCTGCTGGGCACAGAGGCTCCCCAGCTGCCCACTTGATTGCTTGCCAGGCTTCCTAAGCCGAGTCTCTGCAGGTGCAAATCCTGCTGTTCCATCAAGAAAATAATTTGTTTCTATAAGCAAAGCACTGTAGCCCCAGGCAATTAGGAAGGCACTAAGTTTGGCAACAGGGAGCGAAAATCTGACAATACATGGAGATTCCTAGGGGCTTGTGGTCTTAGTTCCTAATAGAAAACCAATTTGGGTGACTTGAAACTTGTGTACTGAGGAAGAAAGGAAAAGTCTTAGAAATAGAAAAGACTTTCCATCTGATGAAATGGTTATATGGAAAAATTCCACTTCAGCTTTGTTTTTAGGTAGAAAAGTTCCATTTTCAAATTTGTTTCAATGGTTTTTAAAGATATTTTAAGAAGTTTCTGACATCTTTATGTTCATATTTTAGGGAGTTCTCAGCTGTGCAGATATAAGTTTGCATTGGAGGTCAGTTCCAAGCCCAGTCATATTTCATGGAGTTTGCAGGCATTTCTGTACTGGAAAGTCAAAACTACATGGTGCAAAGGAACCATTAGAAACAAATGTTATATGTTTTCATTCTTTCCCACCTGCCAGGATGTTTCCTTGATGGCTGCAGCCAAGAAAACCATTACAGATGAAGATTAGATTAAAATAAATTGATTTAGAGTCTACAGGATGCTGTCTTTGGGGAGATTTCTCTCTATAAAAAAGATTTATGTGTGTTCTTATATATCTGTGTGTTCTATACATACACATGGCATAGAGTGCAACAGGATGCAGAAAGAGATAAATCAGATAGGTCTGGAACTGTGGAGGGAGGTCTGGATTAGAAGAGGGGCTCTAAGAAGGCCTGCAGACCTGCAGTGTGTGTAGCTATTTTATTGATGGGTCTGCTTTTTGTTTTTAAAATGTTTTCTGTATTAATTTGGAAAATGCAGGGCACTGAGCTTGAGTTTTATGGAAGTTAGAATCTGGGCACATATGTGCCAGAGTGAAGGACATTCTGCACCTCTGCCAGCCCAGACTATGGAATGCAATTTCTGCACTGTCAGGAGAGCAGAACTGTGGATGTACACATGAAAGGCAATTCTGGTAAAGTCTTTTTCTTATAATTACTGTTTTTAAAACATGATGCAAATTGTCTCATACAAGACCCTGTTTTACAGTGACACACATTTTACTCAGTGAACTTCCTTGAAATTCTGGCTTTCCTTCATGGATCTCTAATACAGAGAGCCAACCCAGGGTTTTAAGACTGCCTCTAGCCCCTTACCTTTCCATTTGGAGCTTGAAACTCTAGTCTCATGTTCTTTGATGCTAGACCTACAACCTGCTGAATTTGTCACAGAAATTTGAGTTCAGCCTGGCAAGTCAGAAGGATTGAATTTCTTTTGAATTAACCAAAATGCTGGCTAGATGCTGTCTAGCTTGAGGGATGAGCTAACAATACAAAGCTTGAAAACCTTGAAAACATGTTAAACCAGCAGAACAAGTTTGTATAAGTGATTAATTCATGTGTTGGATCAACACTTAAGTCCACTTTACGAAATTGGCTTTAATTAGTAATCCTTTATGGAGTTTTCTACTAAAGCTACAATATAGAGGCAATCTTACTGATGGACTGCTGAAGTAAGACCTTTCCATGCAGAAGGGTTATATACTACAGATAATAGTTAATTAACTCTATTCATTTTGTGCCATAAGCCTCTTTGAATTTTGCCAGACCATTCAAACAGACAAAACCACATCCACTGCAATAAAAATATCATCTACAAAAACATATTGGCAAATGAAGTCTGAAATAAAGAATGGGAAAGAAAGGTGATAAATACAGAGAAAATGTAAATTCAAGGTAGTTCTCTTGGTACCAATAAAAGGTAAAAATCAGTGTGAAGCTATGAACTGTTGTTAAAATCTTTAACAGACGCTCTTGCCTCTGCTGTCATTTCCAGAATTACAGCTTCTGCCCTAATTTCTTTGGTGTCTGTCTATTAAAAATGTGGTAACAGAGAAAAAGACCAGTTCCCAATTTTCCGTGCCTCTGATTTTTTTGCCATGTATTACATGTAGTATCCAGCTTTATATGGCCATCCTGTTGAACCAATTGTCCCAGTCCAGCCTGTATTTTTATCCAGTAGTTGGATTTTTGGCATTATAGTGACAGGGGCAACATTCTCTTGGCTGAGACTGTGAACTTCCTTCCTGTGGGCCACCAAAAAGAAAACAGATAGCACCAGTTTTTGCACAGTTCAAAAGAAAGATCTGGTGACTTTAGGATGAAAGGGTTTATGACTTCTTATCTATGTCTGGATCATGCATCACTTTGCTAATGTAATTTTTGATTTGTTGATTCAGGTTGAGAAAATGCCCTATGGTAGTGGCCTCTTTCTTGACTTCCCAACTTTTTTGTCTAAACAATATAGCAGTACCTCAGCACTCACCCTGCACAGCTGGGCAGGGCTGGGTAAAAGATGTAAGTTGTGTGCATCTTTGTACAGTTTAGACTACTGCTGATCTAAGAGTTCTTCATGCATAAAACAGGTTAAATAAAGCAGGAAGACACCAGTAACAAATGACCTCTAATTATCCTGTACATAAAGAATGTTTAGAGGCTTGAACCACTTCTAATAAAAGTTGTTTTCAGCCTTTCACTGTAGGGTTAGTATAGGAAAGCTATTTCCATGATTGCAGTGCTGAGAAGCAGCTTGTAGCAGACAGCCAGACATCATTCATATTCTATAGATCTTTAAATGCTATCAATTAGAAGAAAGAGAGGCTTTTTTTGTCTTTTTAGACGCAGCTTTGAGCTTTTCTGCTAAAATATTTCCAATATTTCCTTTTTTTTTCTCCATTCAGCTACATATTGTTGAAATAGCATGGCATAAACAACCAGATGAAGACAACCTAATGATTCTTCTTATGTAGAATCAGTCAGGTTTAGCCTAAAAAACTCCAAGGTTTTTCTTTTGCCTTCTTTTAATCTGCATATTGATGCTGCTTTTCTCTCTGCATTTTTTATTAATATGAAAATCACAGAATGGCTCAGATTGGAAGGGACCATAGTGGATTGTCTGGTCAACCTCCCTGTTTAAGCAGAGTCATCCCAGATCATTTTCCTATGGATTTAGGTTGTTCTACGTATTGAATGAATTCAGTTCTGCTGTGTTAGTAACAAAACTATGGCTTTAAGACATGGGAGTCTATGTACTACTGTTATATACAAAGAACTTGATATCTAACTAAATTCCAATGAATGACTGCTAGGTGTGATCAATCTTTGCAAATGAGGGGCATTATGCATATGACAGCATTATTTAAAGATGTTGCTCAGGATTACTTTACCCCATCTAAAATAAGACAGAAATTTCCTGACATTCTCATTAGCCAACAACAAACAGGGTGGTTGGAAACAACAGCTGATGAAATAGCTGTGTTTTGAGGCCCTGATTTGATATTGCAAAACCTTTTATTGCCAGCTGTGATGTGAGCAGCATATATATGAAATTAAGTACCTGCTTAACTTGCAGATTCCTGCTCATGTTGGTGACAGTTTGTAGGTCATGGAAGAGTTTGTACACTGGGCATATTGGTCTAGAGTAGATCAAGTGAGCCTTACAAAGTGATGTTCAAAGAAGCAGAATTGGGCTGTGAAGACAAATTAAAAATTAGGTGTCATGGAGCGAACTTCATCTTTTATAGATCTGCCATTATTTTACCATGAGATGCCAAATACTGATGCAAGTTTTTATGCCAGTATTTCTGACCATCCTATAGATTTGGATTGCTGTAAGTCAAGGTGGCACTTGGCCTGTAGACTGCCTGGAGAGAGGACACAATTGCTATGTTCATCCTTAACATGGAAATGAAGATTACTTTGACATACTTTACAAAAGTACACAAGAGTCAGATATGTCCACTACCAAGAGGGTTGTCCTGCAGACTTTGTGTAGTGTTATATGTTCCTGTGTTCATTTATCTATTTTGGAATTATTTCCACTGTAGTGATATCTTTCCTGGCTTGCTAGACCTGACCATAAGGGCTTACTTCAATTTTGGCTGAAGTATGTTAACATCTGTTCCTTTTATTTTGATCTATTAAAGAAAGAGAAATAAAAGAAGCATTTGAAAAAGAAAAACCAAGCTAACAACTGTTGAGAGATGTGCTTCTGAGAACAATTTCAGTTTGTCCAAAAGTTATATTTATGAGTTAGGAATACTTTCCTGGCTACATAAGGTGGGTTTTTTTGTGTTTCTGTACAAAGTCATAAACTCAAAAAGCTTATTCTGGAGGAGGATACAAGAAGAGAGCAAGTGAATTTCTCGTGATGTTTACTGTGATTCAGTCAAAAAGATTAAGTTTTACTTGCATTGTTTTGGTGAGAATATAGGATCTGCAGCAAGGATGTTTCTCCTTTGCTCATTTGCTAACACCAGTAATGAGCAAATCCCATGTGAAAATACCAAAAAAGTGTGTGGGAATCCTTTTTTTCATTATAAAGCATTTTTTAAATAGTGAGAAAGTATTGTCATGTACTAAAACTTTGAAAGCTTGGTGTCAAACACCTGACAAGCTAATTTTTTCTTTTAGACTCTTGAATTTAAAGAGCTCACTTTAAAAGTTTGATGATGTTGCTTTAGAACATATTTATTCCAGCTTCACTGGGCTGTAGGCTGCCTCCAGGAACTCAGGAGTGAGAGTCAGAAATACTGCTATGCAGTTCTAAAGTCTTTAGGATAAGGGGTCTAGACCACATGAAAGAAATAGGAAGAGCACTGCTTTACACTTATCAGATGCCATATGCAATTTTAATACTTCTTTTTTTGTTTTTTTTCTTATTTGCAACGTTAGCAGCAGAAAAGTGAATACTCTTTAATAAACCACGCTGGTCTGTAGTTCCAGGAATTGCTGTCAGCTGATACCCTTTAACTCATTCTTCTTTGCAGATAGGCATGAATGGTTGCTCTTGCTGAGAGGTAGGCAATAGCACACAGGGAAGAGAATGCTCTAAGAAGCAACAGAGAAGTGTCAGCCTGCCCATTTCTCCTTCTCCTCAAGTGCTTGGGGCAATAGCTCTGCATTCCAGTCACCATAATGAAACCAAACTTGCAGCTGCATTTTGTTTTCATTGGCTGAAAGAGGCCACCTCTGAGGGTCCTGATCTCAGTTCTAAAGAATTGTTTTGCTTTGGGGGCCAGGTAGGCCTCCAGGAATTGTGGATTAGTTCAACAGGTGAATGAGAACTGACTAGAGTGCTACTGCAAAGCCTATTACAGTTCGTATGTGCCCAAAACTTTGGAGGTCTGAAGACCCTCCAGAGTTCCAATACTCCCAGGATACAGTTAGGATGCCCTACATTTGGGTTTTTTCATGCTATCCCTAGGGTTGTCTTTCTTCCTGTACTGAACATCATGTTAGTGGGTCATCTTAGAGGTTTGGGGTCATTTGCAATTCAGTGCTAATGTTGCCTTTGGAAGAATAACGTTGCATCTCAAATGTGAGTTTTAAAACATCTTAAAATGTGATCTATGAGTATCTTTTCTTGTCTGTCCACAAGAGGAGTATCCCTGATGCTAATATGAAGTTCTTTAACAAACGCATGCATGTGTACACGTGTGTTTATTAATGTGCCTGATAATGGTGGGCAGTAGCATGTCATGCACAAATAAAGTATCATAAAGGAGCAAACCCAGAATGAGCTTCAGAAGCTTTGACAGAACAATTGTTATTGCCAGAAAGACAATGAGAATGTGAATTTTGTCAGCATGCAAACAAAAATTAGCATATTTTTTGCTACGTAGAATGTACTTAGACCCTGAGAAAGTAAAGAAAAATACCTAATGTATTTAAGAAAAAAACCCTAACAACCTTCAGACTCAATGCTTCAATTAAAGCAGTAAGAAGCCTGAGTGTGCAGCAAAGCATAGAGACTGATGATATGTTTGAAATGCCTGCTTGCAGATTCTCCTGTAATTCATCAGTAAGGTTTATTAAGGAAATTAGAGAGATCCCGTTTGACTTATTCTTGAATATATTTTAATATGTTTTAGTTATCAAAAATATAGCACCATAGGTTACACATTCCTAGCTGAAAATCTGTGACATATTTATATCTTGAGCTGCTTATGCTGGATTACTAAAGCATATTAAAATATATTCAAGAATAGATCG
>VZTT01019244.1:28897-45714 GCA_013400855.1 Buphagus erythrorhynchus | reverse complement strand
TGTGTAGAAAAAGTAGTTCAAACTTTCAAAGGCCTACATTGGTCCATGAATGTAACTTCTATACTCATTACCATTACAAGAAAACAATTATGCTTGTCATTCTTCACAATGAAGTGTAAGCAACAAAATTTTTATGATGGCATTAGCATCATTGTGATACTAATTCCCACAAGATTAATAGAATATAAATCCAATTTATTCAGATTAATTTACCTTCATTTTCTTATTTTACACACAAAATGGAAAGACTCCTATAAATTAATTGAGCTATTTATTCTCCAAAGGAGAGAGAGGGACATGCTTGTTGGCAATGTTTTATGAACCTGAAAAGTAATGGGGCCCATAAAACTCTTTGACACATGTTTTTGAGCTTCACATAATTAGTCTGCACCTTATACTTGAAGTGTAAAAAAAGACTAGTTTCTTTTGCCTGAGCATTGACCAGCAAAATTTGCTGCTCACAAGAATTTATGTCACAGATTTTTACTCCCTTCTCTTTAAAAAATAATATTTAAGTTCATTGAGGTAGTATGTGTTTTGTAAAAGGCAAAAATAGCAGTTGCATTATGCCTATCCTGCAAAAACACACACCAAAATAATTTTTTCAATGTTACTGAAGACATATGAAGAAAATGAAATTATATTTAGAAACATGTTGTTAAGGTACCATCAATATTCTTCATGGAAAATTGAGATTCATCTTCTTAAAGGAATTGAGATTCATCTGTTCTTCACAAAACAGAATGGGCTGCCTGGAGAGCTGATGGAGTCACCATCCCTGGAGATGTTTAAGAAAACACTGGCAGTGGCATTTACTGCCATGGTCTAGTTGGCAAAGTGGTGTAAGGTCATAAGTTGGACTGGATGATCTCAAAGGTCTTTTCCAACTTTATTAATTCTATAATTCTGTGTGATCTTTCACAGACCTGTTTTTTTTTTTTATATGTATAGAATCTAGTCAGGCAATGGGGAAGAAAATCTACTATAAAACAAGGCTTGTGCTGTGTGGACTCTACTTAGTACAGAAAAAAACACTCTCTAAAACAGGTTGTAGGAACAAAGTATACTAACTCGTGGTATTCTTAGAAGTTTCACATTTAGTAGAAAAATTTTTCAAAATGTGGTATAGAAACTAAAATGAACATAGAACTAAAGCACATTTCAAGTAATACCTCGAAACTACCTTTAGAAATCTAGGTTGTTTCAAAACAAGCTTAATTTCAACTTAGTATACTAAATTTCAGCAGCATAAGAAGTATTAAGAATTTGAAATATATATCTTGATACCATCTGCATGTGCTTCATATGTGCAGCTTCACATGAAGCTCTTCTTCCTTTGTCAGTTCCACTGGCTCAGATACTACCACAAATTTCCAATGTATTGTTTCAATATTAGTCATCTTAAATCCAAGTAAAGGAAAAAAGTCTTCTCTTTTCACCCTTAATACTCTTTTATCATCTGCAATTGATTCAAAAGGCAGCTTTTCAACTGTTTACATAACATAAATCATTCCTCATCTTGTGTAATTAAATTTGCTCAAATTCCTTGTTTTTAAGAAATAAACATTACGGTAATTTTCCCAGAATAATACAAACTGTTAATATATGTAGGTGTTAAATGTACCAAAAACATGCATTCTGTCTGAGAGCAGTCCCAACAAGACCCGCTTTCAATGCAGGAGAAAATACATTTTTATGGTTATCACTATTGTGTTTTATAGATGTAAGCACTGCAACATTTCATGAACCTTGCAGCCAAGATTCCTGTTAAGTGTATACAGTGAGTAAATGAATTTGCCAATACACATTCTGTAAGATCTTGATTTTGCTGTCTCTCAGCTAAAATACTACAAAAGCTAGGAAAGAACATTTTGACAGATTGTAACCACTTTAATTCCTCCACTACAACAGCTCTGGCATTAAGCAAGGAGGCAGAAGTGTGTGCTCTCAGCAGGTACAGCTTCCTGACTAGCAGTAATGTTTCAGACTCAGGTGCCTGTGGGAAAGACAAAGTGGGACACATTTGTTTCCAATGAAGCAAAACTAAAGCTGATGATCCAGAGTATCAAATGGTCTTCTCATGTGTGTATCTCCCTGCTTATTTCATTTTTATCTGAATTGTGCAAGTCTGTCAGCAAAACTGTGGAACTGAATAGGAGATCATGACAGGCAGGGGAAAAAAAAGAGATATCCATAAGATAAGGGAGACATAGGTAAGAGGAAAAACAACCAACACACAGACAAGCCTTAATGTGGATTCAGAAGCTTTTATTATTTAATGACAGAATTTTCTCTAACACCTCTCCATCACATATACCTGATTGAATTCAAAATTTTACTCCTCCATTATTTCTTGAAATGTGTATATTTTTCCTTCTAATTGAAGTTAAATTCAAAATTGAAACAGCAGCAACAACGCCCAACTCATAGCACTATCTCTCATCTTCCATGAAAGAAAAAAAAGTGCAGATTTAAAGATGTGGGGAAAAAATGCTACATTTTGATCACTTAAGTTGAGCTACAGTGTTACACTGAGATATTAAATATGTGAATTTATAGAAATTAAATATGTGAATTTATAGAAAAAAACACTAAGAAGAGTAAATCAGAAGCAAAGTAAGAATAAAAAATTGGTCGAAAGCATACTTTAGAAATGTAGCTATTTGACTTTACAGAAGAGCTCTGTAATTCTCATTCCATATGCCTTATGTCACCATCACTTTCAAACAAAGACCAAAACCAACTAGCCATGATTTAAGTTCTAGCTTCCTGACATCCACTTTTAAGACAGCTGTTCCTGTTCCTGTAAAAATGGGTATTATTCAGCCAAACCGTAGGTGTCCTTTGTCACATGAAACAAACAGGACCTCAGTAATATTGACATGCATCTGAAATTTAGGGGCCCTTGTCATGACAAACAATACATAACCATCACATCTACCACGATTCTCCAGCAACTTAAAATGCTTGTTCAAATTACATGAACTGAAACTGAAAGCGTATTTTTTCCTCAGCAATTCAGTACTAACCTTCTGTGCATAATCATATCTGTTGTTTAATATACTTCCAAAATAATTGAAAACGGCAGAAGAAAATTTAAACTAAATTCTAACAAGGTACTTAGACTCAAAACTACAGTATGCTGCATCACAGAGTTTATAATTGGGCTCAGAGAACCTGATGTAGGGAAAAAAAAAAGAAAACAACATAAAAATGCCCAACTTTCAAATCTCTGCAGATCTAGCAGTTGGGAGAAAAATTCTCTACACATATATCAAGTTAATTTGTCTGAGAAGTCACTGACAAACTGTGATTCACATAGCAGTACCTGTCATGACAACTAACAGAAAAGCACTTCAGAAAGTGGCAAGACAAACAGTAGGGGCAATTCACCTGACCTTAGATAAGAAAAATAAGTAAGCAAAACTGAAAAAATACAAAAGACAGAAAACTAATATTAGAACTCAATGCCAACACTGAACACTAAACTCAAAAAGAAGCCCTCAAGAAAGAAATGGTTATCATTTATTATAAACAGCAAAAAGAAAGGTAGTGAAATATGTTGGGAATGTGCTGTAATTAGATAATGTAGGAGAAGTTTTCTTGTGTTCTACATATTTGGTCTTTGATGGAGACAAAAGAAAACAACAAAACAACACCTATAATTTCCAGGAAATTTACTAAGAAAATGGGACAGGTAGGTGCATCATTTGATATTTGGGTCTATGCTTGAATTAAAACACTAAGGAAAAAAAATTAGTTTCACTTTGTGAAGTTGAGGACTGTAAAGGACATCCTTTTTCTCTATAAAGAGATTAATTATTGGAGAAAACAATAGACAATGATTCCTAATACGACCTATTCTTAATACAATGTCAATCCTATGAGGCCAGTGTAATATTTATGCCAAAGTGCATAAGTGCATTTACGCCAGATATTCTGGTATACCTACTCTGCCATCAAATGTCAGGGCTAACTCTTAGCAGTAGCTGAGAGGGGGACACAGAGATAATTCCATACCACCTCAGGTCATTGCCAGGTGATGGGGAAAGGCACTCTCACTTCTGGGGAGAAGGAGTTCCTTCTGGGCAAGAAAACATGGCAGGGGAACTGTCCAGTCTTAGGGTCCACAGTGACCACTTTTGCATGTGAATCACTCTCTTTTGCACACTTTTATTATTACTATTGTTGCTGTTACTGTTCATTTCTTACCTCATTTCTGTTTACAGTAAATTGTTCTTCTCTCAACCCATAATGTTTTGTGCCTCCAATTGGAGGGGGGGTGGAGGGGGAACAGCAAGAGTACTAAATTGGAGAGTACCATTTCTAAACCATCACAAGTAAGGCATTCTACATTTGTAGACAGGATAAAGGTAGAGACCTCTAGTTACACAGGCAGCACAACCAGAACTGAACAGCTTTTAGACAAAGAATCCATGATATATTTACTGTGAAAAAAGGTGAAGAGCAATATATTCTTTGAACAAAACATATTTATAAAACAATGAGCTACAAAAGGCAACAAATCTCTCCTGATGAAAGGGACTGTAAAAATAGCACTTACACTGAAAAAAGGAGAACTGGAGGAACATCTTGAGTCATAAAGCCCAATATCCTCTCA
Organism: Buphagus erythrorhynchus; assembly: GCA_013400855.1. Classification (NCBI taxonomy): domain Eukaryota; kingdom Metazoa; phylum Chordata; class Aves; order Passeriformes; family Sturnidae; genus Buphagus; species Buphagus erythrorhynchus. Next base: position 41,093 of record VZTT01019244.1, on the reverse strand, counting down.
AAAAGAACCACATAAGATTTTTCATACAAAGCTTTTATTTTCTTCATATCTGCTTTTATATTCAAGGTAAGCATTTCAGGTCTTCTTTGCCCCCGCAGCTTCTTATACACATGTACACACTGTTCACCTTTAAAACTTTTTTTACCTAAATCAGTAGTAGATGAAGGTGTATCAAATGTTTTAACCACATGTCGTGGTTTCACCTGGAGAGAAAAAAACTCGGGGAAAAGTTCTCTTTGTGAGAACTCCCTCTGGGAGCTGATGAGACCAATTGGAGGCTGGTTTAGTTATTGACAGCCTGAAGAACCAATTGGAGAAAGTTAGTTCACTCCATGAACACACATTTTGAAGGAGGTAAGCCGGAAAAGAGCTCTCTTTCTTTTCCGGCAGCAGTGCAGGTAACTCCGGCCCGGCCTGGCTCCACTGCGGGCCTGCGGGCCTGGCAGGGGGGCAGGGCCGGGCCGGGCCCCTGTCCGGGGAGCTGGAATGGCCCGGCAGGGAGGAGGAGGGGTGGCCATGGGCAGCAGATGCTGCTGCTGAGCCTAGGGAGGCTGATTGAGATCCCAGCCATGCCCCCTCCTCCCCCTTTCCAGTGCAGCCTGAGTTTCTGAGATCTTGGCACAGCTCCAGCATTGCAGCCTTGCTTTCCCCATGTGAAATCTTAACTCTTTCAATGCTCAGATGAGACTTGCAGACTTTTCAATCCTACCCGGAGTGAGAAGAGAAAATGAAAGAGCTAAGTTTCTTTAGATGGAAGGAGAATGAGGAGATGCTGTGAAGATGGCTGAAAATCTTTTTGTAAGATCGTAGGGATGAACTGATATCGCACTGAAAAATTCCTATAAACTGTGGAAAAAAAGACATGGGGAGTTGAAGTGTTCCATGTGATAGATTATTTGTCTGAAAGACCTGTGTTGAGAATCTTTGCCCCGAGGAAGGAAGGGGATTTGAGTTTTCTGAGGAGGAAGCATGAACAGAGAAAAAGAGATGAAGAGAACATTTGCTTTGGAACAGTTCATTCTTAAAAGTAATACCCCATGAGTTTAACACGGCCCATAAAGCACAGCTTTGGGAAAGCTGTGAGGATGGGAGGAGCTTCACGACTTTGCAAGTTTTTTCCCGGGCGGATGCAAAATCGTGAAAGTGAAGCCACGAGAGGACTGGGTTGTTTTTTGCCCCCCTCACTTGTGGAGAAGTCCCTATGGCCTGACAAGAAGAAACTTCTCTCTCCAAAGTGAACTGAAAAAGACTGTTTAAATTGGAAATTGACTGAAGTAGCCTTTACATGTTTGTCTTGTTGCTATGAAAGTTGGGAGAGGGGAGAGAATGGTCTGAAGATCTTATTCTGAATTTATTTTTTTTTTCTTTCACTGTGTAGTTAATAAAATTTCTATACCCTTTTAAGTTTTAGGCCTGCCTTGCTCTTTTGCTCCTGGTTCTGTCTCACAACAGAAAATAAGTATATTTAAATTGGCAAATCAAAACTATGACATTTTTGGTGCATTGGCCGGGAAACTCAAATTAAACCAAGACACCACACTATAAAAGTTTGCATGGTGAAAATGTGTTCAATACTGTTTCATATGGAAGAGGTTTAGAAAAGAGAAAAAAGGAATGGTAAAGCTGACAACCTTTGGTACACTCTGAAATTCACATAGGTTCCAGCTTCTGGGGGAAGACAGTCTTTTTAGAGTGTCCAGAGTGTAACAATACAGGCAAAGAAACTGGAAAATTTACAGTAAGGCAAAACATTGCAAAAAACATTTGGGATACAAACTGTTTGCAAAGATGTCTTCAGAAAATCCCAGTATTTTATGCCAACCTCATCCCTCGAATTGTACAAATCCTTTGTGCACTAATTCAATATCTTGACCTACAGTCTTAATCAATCTGTATCACAAGCCCATTTTTCTATGTTTTTCTTCCCTACAGAAATACTAAACCAGTTCCTTGACACTAAATATTTCCATATTAAATATGGGACTTGAAAATACAAAGAACAACATCCTAAGGATGCTGTAATGATGGACTGGATTAATGTGATAACATATATGCTAAAATCTTAGCAAGTTATCTATCTGCCAACAAAGAGAAGCACTTCTGCAGCACAATTTACATCAAACGCTATCATGTATCTAAAAAAGGTCACATGAACTGCACTGTGAAAATGTTTATGCTTTCAGTGACTTTAAAATGAGATTATGGCAAATATAGCTGACCACTGTTCAGATGAAACTATTTGTCAGCTGTTTCTTTTTATCTACGAGGATCTGACTTCCAGAACATTTATATTTGGGTTTGGCAGTTTTGTTTGTTTGTTTTGGCTGGAGCTGACAACTTAAAATGAAAACATCTGTGAAAGTTCTTTAAAATGATATCTTAAAAGAATCATTATTCCGGATATTAGCTCAAAAAGCACATGTTAGGTCAAATGCTTTAAAGCAGGTAATTTCATCAAAATTATTACCTTTCAGTAAAATTTGGCGATATCAAATTTTAAAGCCTCTTATTTTTATTTTAAATATTGGTTTGTTTTTTACTGAGCACATATATACACAAAACTATATATACTCTCACCTTACAATGAATGCTCAATAGAGCATTACTGACAGTAGATACCTAGAAAGCTCTGGAAAATTTGATATTTTTCAACAAAATTATTTCCAATAATCACTCAGGTTATTACATTAGTTCTATTCAGGAAAGAATTTTCTGTTTTTTATGATTCAAGCTGATACATAGAACTACATTGGAATTTGTTCGGTATACAAAATAAATAATAGAAACAGACACATTTCTTTTAGGTTGCACAGAAGAAAAGTGTCTACCCAAGGTATAATTAAATAGAAGGTTCTTTTTGGTGCAAAATATGAGAAACCAGGGAACCCTTTCAGTAACACAAGAGAATTCTATCAGTAGCAGGTAAACTCTCAATATCTGTTACACTTTTATTTGTTTAATTTAAAGCAAGAGAACAAAAGTCATAGACTGGTTTGGGTTGGAAGGGACCCTTAAAGATTATCTAGTTCCAACCCCCCTACCATGGGCAGGGGCACCTTCCACTAGACCAGGTTGCTCAAAGTGTCATCCAGCCTGATTTTGAACACTTCTGGGGACTGGGCATCCACAGCTTCTCTGGGCAACCTGTGCCAGTGTCTTACCACCCTCACAGTAAGAGACTTATGTCCCAGTGAATCTACTCTATTTCAGTTTAAACTATTGCCCTTTGTCCCATTGCTACAGGTTTTGATAAAACATCTCTCCATCTTTCTCACAAGCTCCCTTAATTACAACTTGCAAGGTTTTAACTAAGTTAAATAAGGTCTTCCCTCAGCCTTCTCTTCTCCAGGCTGAATAACTCCAGCTCTCTTTACTGGTCCCCATAGGCTTTAGCTCCCTGATCACTTTTGTGGGCTTCCTCTGGGTCTGCCAGAAGTGCCAGAAGCCACTGTTCCCACAGCATTTCAACACTTCTACGTTCAACTGAACCATTTAATGAACAGTGCAACAGTTTAGCTTAAACCCACTTCTGTCACCTGGCTAAGATGTTCTGCCAAGCTTTGCACTGGTCTCATTCAATGGAAAAATTAAATATCCACTGAAAGGAATACTGACAGCTGAGATTATGAAGAGTGATAGAGGTATTCAGGGTTAAAGGCATCTCTATTTGTCAGTGTATTATCTCTTGGAACACATTTGCCAAGATCAGTATTATAAGATAATCAGGAAAAAAAAAAAGCCAAGAGTTCCAAGAGCAAAGATCAAAGCCACTATAAATTATGCTAGGATTAACAAGAACTCAGAAAGAATTTCCATTTACTTTTTGTTAGACTTCTTTTCATACGTAGTAATTTTTCTTTTCCATATGTAGTGATTTCTCATTTCTGTAAGAATCAAGGACCCTTCTCTCAGATGACATATAACAGAATCATCAGGTTCTACAACTATGCTTAAATAAAGCTGGTCAGTACAATTCTCCCCTACAATGGATAAAAAACCAGGAATTAACCCAACCAACATAGCTTGCAATTTGAAATATTACCAATCTCCTAGGCATTCTGTTCTGGGCTTTAACTCAGTTTCTGGTACAGAAAATACAAACAGAACACATCTGTTAACTACATTCTGGAATTAACCTCCATACAAAACAAAACTGGAGACAGTCCCAGTTCCAGACCTTCAAAACACTGGAATGAACAATGGGGTCATAGCATAAATTGCTACTTTTAGTTGCCAGCAAAAGAAGAAGGATGCTTTATGATGGAAGGTATATGATCCTAAAAACATCATAAGATCCTGCCCTGTTAAAACACTCTCCTGTTGGAAGGAGGATATGACAGTGGAGGAGGATACTTGAAGCCAAGGGTCAGATAAAGTCATGGGTTGACTCGGGCTGCAAGAGATTGAGGCAGCCTAGAAGTGGGACCATTCACAAGGCCATCTAGTGATAGGATAAGGGACAATGTTTTAAAGCCTTAGTGGCTTCAAACTAAAAGATGGGAGGTTTAGATTAATTGTTAGGATGATCTTCTTCAATGTAAAGGTGTTGAGGAACTGGAACAGGTTGCTCAGAAAAGTACTCATCCCTGGAACTGTCAGGCTAGATGGGACTCTGAGCAACCTGGTCTAGTGGAAGGTGTGCCTGGCCATGGCAGGGGGTTTGGAACTAGCTGACCATTAAAGGTCCCTTCCATCACATAGCACTCTATGATTTCATGAGGCAGAAATATACTAAATAAATAAACGTATATAAACAAACTAAAACCCATCAGAATTATAAATAAGTCACACCAACCTACAGCCTTGAAGGGCATTGTAACAAGAAAAATTGAAGCTAGAGGTGTCTTTACATATAGTTTATGTTTTCTCCAACAACAGCATATAATTTTGCAAAATAAATAACACTTTATTCTAGAGAAGCAACTTCCTTACTGCTGTACTGCACCACAGACAACGAAGAGAAGTGTTAGGACATGCAAAAGCACAGATGATATTGAGTAACTGAAGAAAACCAGAGGGGTTGTTGCTCAGAGACCCCTTTAAAAATGGTCATAGTCCTCACCCCAGTTAGACCATTTTCTCTTATCTGACAGCAATCAAGTGTTTGAAGAAAGACATCCAAAGAAGCAGTTCATTCACAGATCAAAATAATACACAGGCCACATAGCTTGGAAGAGATCCAAAGATCATCACATAAATGCAAAACCCTCTACCATTTTACTTGTTATCCATAAACAGTCCTTTTACTGAAAAACATGCATGAAGTCTTTGAAATAAACCTCTATACCAAAAATATTGGAAAACAGTCTAAATACAGTTCATATATTTTCAAATAGTCACCACATAACATTTTCCTATTTGTAGGGCTAACATAAAAGCATATCCATGAAGAGATGACTTCCAAAACATCTACAATAAGCAAATTTGCCAACCATCTGTCGAAAAAGCACTCTAACTTAGATTTAAACACAGAAAAAAGATAAATAGATTCCCAGCCCAGCAGTGGAACAACACACCTGATCAAACATGAGACTAAGCATGGAAATATTCTAGTTTAAATTTAGAAACAAAGAATATGCAGACCAGGGAGATTGTGGCTAACCAAACCTGCCTGGATTTGCCTATATATCTAACACTTCTATATGAAGCACAGTATCTAAGTGCATTTTTGAGTTACTGACAACATTCAAGGCATACCTCTAAAAAACAATATTTGGCATGCCAGATGCTGGACTAGCTGTCAGTGTTCTGGGTTTTTTTCATGTAATAGCCTTATGGTCAGAGCACTCTCTAAGAAAGCACTAAATTACATCTTAAAAACATACTTCATACCATCCCCTTCTAGCAGAGAAAAATGAGTGGGAAAATACCCACTCCTAAGGGCTAAGCTCAGTGAAGGACTTTCTACTACTTCTTCAGTGGCATCAGTAAGGAAAGATCAAAAGAGTAATGGGGCCCCATTAAAAGAAAACCTAATCTAGCTCATGTTTACACCCTTAGCTGGAGCAGCAAGACCCCCAATATTGTTTTCATAGTAAATTATAAGAAAAAAATGGCATATTACATAAACAGCAAAAAAAAATTATCAAAGGGGTCTCAATCTCTGTCCTGCCAATCCTGCTGAAAGACTCCTCTACCACATATTTAATTGAAAATACCCATTTTCTTTTAGTTTCCTCTCCCTACCTATTTCCCATTATCCATCCATATCAGTGGTTATACTTGCAATGGAGGTATGAATTGCCAGAATTCAAACACATTTGAGAAATTGTAAAGGTGTTTACTTAGCCTTAAAAGGTTGAATGCAATATTCAAAGCAGTAAGTGACATTTCTTATGTTGATGCCAAGGACTTCTATGTAATACATCATTTGGACAGACTACAACTCAACTGGTGAGACAATCTCAGTGTCAATTTGGTACTCACATTGACAAGTAATAAACTGTAGAGGCCATCAAGTTCAAAGCAATGGTTTTATCACAAAAATTGAGCCTGTTTCAAAAGGGGCAACTGGGACATTACATAAAGAAACAGAATTTTAATAATTTACTTTTCCTACTAAAAGTCATAAAAGCATTATTTTTCTTTTCTGTATACAAATTAGACTGCAAAAAGTTTGACTAATGACAGTGGCTCTTTACGTCACATCCTGCATGCAGAGTTTGGGAAAAATACATACGTAGTAATTCTTGCAGAAAATATAATAAAGTTACAGATCAGGTAAACAGATTTTTTTTAAATCTGTGTTTTTCAGTTTTGAAAACAGAAGAAGGGATCTGAATGATAACAGATCAGTAACAGGAGCTGTAGGCTTTCTTTCAGAGTTGACTTGTTTGCATCCAATGTAAATGGGCAGTGACCATTTATCATCAAACAGCTGTTCAGTAGTCTATGCACGATGATAAGGTAGCTCCTGTTGTAGAAGTAGCCAGGTGACAGTCACAGTTAATTGCCATCCCTGCTCACAGTCTCAAATAAGGAAACAATAAGACCTGAAGACCATAGTAGCTCGTGTCTTTTAGACAGAAAGCAACTCTAGAACAGGACAATGAAAAGGTATTTCTCAAATGAGCTGTGACTACCCAATATGTAACAGTATCTCAGTTTAAGGTGAGGTTAATACAATATAGTTAATATAATAATTTTTCATAGTTTAACCCCAGCCAGGAACCAAGCCTCAGGCAGCTGCTTGCTTACTCCCCATGAGCAGGACTGGGGAGAGAATCAGAAAGGTAAAAGCCAGAAAACCCATGGGTTGAGATAAAATAGTTTAATAGGGAAAGCAAAAGCCGTGCACACAGGCAAGAAAAACAAGAAATTAATTCATTCCTTCCCATGGGCAGGCAGGTGTTCAGCCATCTCCAGGAAAGCAGGGCTCCATCATGTATAACAATGACTTGGAAGACAAACACCATCACTCCAAACCTCCCCTCCTTCCCCCCATTTCATACACTGAGCATGATGTCACATGGTCTGGAATACCCCTTTGGTCAGGTGAGGTCACCTGCCCTGACAGTGTCCCCTCCTAACCTGCCATGTACCCACAGTTTCCTCACCAGTGTGGCAATAAGGAAAGCAGAAAAGGCTTTGGCTCTGTGTAAGCTCTGCTCAGCAATAGCAAAAATATCTCTGTATTATGTTATGGGAAATACTTTGCATTTTTGGACTTTTAGATTTCTTTTTCCTAGTACTATCACCATTTAGTAAGCATAAATGCTGGGTTTCGTATTGCTCTCTTCCACACACTGTACTCAAAGTCAGAAGGTCAATTTTCCAAGCACCATTCAGTTTTGGTAGCTCCTTTCAAAAAAAACCAAAAAACATTTTCTTGCCCTCAGAAGTATTACCTTAACCGAGCAGCACAGGGCTCTAATGTTCTACTCCTTATGCTTAAAAAACAGTATAAAAAGGAAAAAGTAAAAGCTTGTAACAGCCACAACTTTGCTAAAAGCTGATTCATATATTGCTTAAAGTTACCATTTACATATAAAAAGCTCCTCAGTATTTATAGCAGAGTCAACTGAATAAATACACTAAAAAGTAGTTCTGAATCAAAACTATGTTATTTAGATTCTTGATGTAGCAGACAGCTGTGATATCACATATAATTTCCTTATTTAACCAAACTTTCTAACACGGTAAAATGCATACTCCAGTTATGAAGAAGAAAAAGAAAACTATTCATTTTACCTTTAAAACAGTAACAAAACACAGTGTGAGGTATTCACTGTAGGTACTTCTCTCTGGTTTACTACTGTTCATTAAACAAGTATGCAAGATACATGTCTGGAATCCAAAAATGTCACAACTCTTTTTAATTCTGAATTGCCATGAAGGTGGCCACCCTCTACAGAAGAGCCTCTGAGGCTGCTTTTGCATTTAATGATGCTTCTTCTTACTAAAATAACTCCTTGTTGGCCACACCATAAACAGCCTATTTCCACTTTGTTTTTGTCTTCCCCTGTTGAGAGCCCACCAAATCAGACCATTTTCCTTCAGATGAAGAATATTACATTATATTTATCACTATAGCAACTAACCTAATTGATTTGATGCAGGTTTCTCTTCCACCATAGGATGGAGCCATTATCCCTAAGTATAATCTAAACATTTAGAAAGAAGAAATTATCAGTTTATCATTTTACCACATCAATAGGAATATAACTTGGCTTCAGATACTAAAGTATAAATGAAAGTCTAATGGGTTGTACATGCACATCCAGAACATTCTTTATAAATATGCTTATCTGTCAAGTGGAACTTAGAGTATGGTGTTTACTGGCTGCTTCCAGTAATAGGGATGACTATTGTGCAACAGATACACTTCCAGAAACAAAGATTCATTAAGCAATTAGGAGAAGGAGAAGCAATGTTCAAACAACTGATTCAGAAATAAGCTTTGTCAGACTAACTGATTAAAAATGGAAATAGGCAAGATAGATCAAAATTTGTATTTACAGTGCTATTAAGAAAGGAAAAATGGAAAAGTTCTTTTCCAGATTTTGTTTTGGAGGCTGCAAGGTTTGTTTTCAGTAGAATCATACAGTGAGAGAGAATAAAATATTAGGTTCCTGTAATTAGTTTGATAGTATATTCACCTTTATTGTTACACTTCCATATACCTGACAATAAGATGTGGGGGAAAGTAGAGATCACCTTACATAGTCAAATTCTTTTCTTTTACTTCCTAAGAAATATGGCAATCCTGTTATTTTTACAGCATTTTAAAAGTCATCATGTCCCCCCCAACACCCAGATCTTTTCCTCAAAATAAGGCACCAGATGAAAAAAAGACCGATTAAACTATAGCTGGCTTTTAAAATAATTCATAAAATCTAAAGTGCTGCTTTACTGAGAAATAGCTTCACTTTTTTTTAATCTTGCTTTTTCACAGAGCAGAAACCATTTATTTCAATGTCTCAAATACTACCACTAGAGAAAATGTTCATGATGCTTCATTAACATTTGGAATTGCAATTGTCAAATCAGTGAAGCATTACATAAATGGTGGAGTGTTTTGACACTGCATATTTTAAGCAGCATGGTGCTTTTCAGTGCTATATGAAATGAAGAGTGTACTACATATTTGAGGAACATCATCTACACTGGCTGAGAGAACTAATTAAAAACTGGTCTTTAAGCACACTAGAAAATGTCTTCAGATTATCAGCCAACATTTGCATTTTTCATCAGTAAACAATACAAAAAATAAACAATGAACAATATGTAACAATTCAAATGGCAGACTACATTCCTTAGGACAAAACATTGTCAAACTTCTCAATGCTGAAAATAAAATAATTTTTAAAGTGTCAGAGTTCATGGTTAACTCTTTTTGAGGCCATGCTGATGGAAAATACATGCACAGAAGATCTCATATCTTCTCATAAGAAGACTGTGACTCCTTGGACACTTCTAGCACAAGCCTAACAAAATATTTCCTATCACTAATATCAAACTGAATTCCCTTTACACTTGAACTATTCATTCTGTAATATGCACTTCCATGATAAAATAAATTCTTTTAAAACTCACTATGTTGTTTAGTATATCCTCTATATTAACACATTAAATATAGCAGTATATATAAAATTATATTGTGGCCTGTTTAATATGATTTTATAAATGAGAAGTGTAATGGAAAATGTGCTAAATTACAAAAAACAAAACAAAACAAAAAAAATGTTATTCTTTTTGGAATAATCCACTTTCAGCATCATCAGCATAAAGGGCCCCTGCAATATGCAAAACAAAAGTGAATTAAAGGTTCTCCTAACCAATTACAATCTTGTTTCAAAAAAAACACAGAACACATACACAGAAAAACAGTAAATGTAATATACTTGGAGGGAATGGAACAGAGGGTAAAGAAATGCAGCAGGTATGCTCCTGCAAACCAGCATCTATTTCCTATTCATCATAGCCTACACCTATTACAGCTCAACAAGACAAACCTAGTGCAAAATCTTTTATGCTACAGCTAATGAAAGCAATATGCACCATGGGTAAATTATAGACCTCACTCAGCTCAGGGTGGGAAAATGCAGTGTAGATTTGTTTTGGCAAAACTGTGTGGGTCCTTCCTGATGAATTGCATATTTTAAAAATTATTGCATAAAAACTGCTTTTTCTATTCTCTTTGCAAGTTTCACTCTGGTGCTATGGACTAATTTGCATTCCCTAACTTGAAGTATGGGCATTAACTCCATTTACATTATATAACTGCTTGAAAATTATTCTTGCTGAAAGTAATACATAGAAAAACAAAAATGAGCAAAACAAACAAAAAGCAGGAAAAAATAAAGACCTTTAGACGTATTTATAGTCCAAATACTTGATTCTTACAGATACCTTATCTGCAACAGTGTAATTAATGGAAAATCTATCAAGCCTGAAAAAGGAATATAAAAACTCTACTGATAACCTGAGATGCAGCTCTAAAACAGGCAACATGGACTTACTAAACTGCTGAGGATATGATAAGGAAGAGCCAAGATTTGCTCCTATGGAATTTCAGAGGATCCCATATGATCCCCGGGATGTTAAGACATCTGTCACTTGATGAAGTCTGTGCTTCCTAAAAGAATGAACACAAGCAAACCAGCTCCTCTTCACTGAAGGTGGACAGAGTTAGGAGAGTGTGCATGTGGAGGGAGCAGCCTCAGAGCAATCTGGTTAACATCCGACAACAAACGGTGAGCAGCGGATCAGGGTTACTACCGCTAGAAAGTTTGTTTCTACACTGCAAGAGATGTTACTCTTTGGACTGGAAATGCCACATCTACAACCCAGAGACATCTCACTCTCCTGAGAAGCGACAGTATTAAAGCGCCGGTCTACGTGCTTTGCCATAGGGGAGTAAGGGGAGATGTGCTGAGGAGCAAGTCTAAGGCACAGTACCTATGCCTGCCAGCTTCAGAGCCTGGCCTTCACCTAAAGTGTTACCTCACATGGGAAGGATGGAGATTTATGCCCAGCAAAAGCATCAGGACAAATATGTACTTACTGCAGTAAGCGATTAGGAGACTAGCCAGGATCATGATAGCCCAGAAAGTTGAGGACATGCTTGGTAAGGCGCTGGCATCTTTCCTACTGCTTCTCCTGGGAGATGGAGCCATTGAAGCCACTTCCCCGGCGGGGGCAAAGTCAGACAGTTTCACCAGCCAGCTCTCCCCTTGACTGATGGCCCTGCTCCACGTGTAATCCTCAAGGAAGGCATCTTCCAAAGACTCTGCTGTTCATCATCAGCAACATGCTCCTGCTGCAGGAATCATCTTCCAGCCAGAAAGCCAAGGCGACTCTAATGCACGCGGGGCTTGGGGGCAGTGGCCACAGCCAGCTTCCCTCCGGTCACTGTGGCGGGGTTCACTAGCATGGAGGGTTCACTGCGGCTTGGATCCCTCGCGTGCTACTGAGCTTCCAAGGTGTCCCCCGAACGAGCCTCTTTCTTTTTTCTTTTATGTTAATTTTTATTTTTTTTCCTGTCTGTTTTTAATTTGCAGAAGTTGTTCCGCTCGCTGTCCTTCCCCGTGCCTCCCCTCCCGGGGCAGCCCCCGCAGGCGGAGCGCGGGTCCCGGCGCTGCTAACGCGGCTCCCCCGCCCGCCCGCGGCTCTACGGCGACCCCCGCTCAGGGCGCCGCCGCCCCCCAGCCCGGGCCAGCATGGCCGCGGGGGCCACCGAGGGGCGAGGGCAGCC
>VZTT01019244.1:6273-20588 GCA_013400855.1 Buphagus erythrorhynchus | reverse complement strand
ATAGTTATTTATCCTTGCCTCTTTTCAAGGTACTCAACTCTTATCTAAGACACCAAGTAACATTTGTGCTTTCAGACAGCGTGATGAGGGCTGGGTGCCTCAGCACAGGATCTGACCATAAAATCAGCAAATGGTGCAGCTTAACGTGGAGATATCCACTTTTAAAAGTTGAGGACAAGGGTAACTCCTGTCCTCTTATCAGGACTCTAAGTGCTTTTCTATCCATCTGGGTAGCCTACTCCTGAAGGCTGTTACCTATAATCCTTCCTTCTAACCAAGTATTGTGTTTAGAGGAGGATGAAGTGATGGCAATAGGACAGGTGTCACACCACGTCCTCAAGGCCTCCTCGCCATTCCAACATTTATTCAGGATGGATGGGAGCTCAGTTAGTTCTCATCTCTGCCGAGGGCAAATCTGCATCAATCAATGGTTCTATAATGGGGCACTTACAATCCCCTTGTTGAAACAATGTCACTGCACATGTAATAAATCAAGATTTACAGGGCAGAAGGAGAAAGTATAAAAGTGAAACTGATTCTGTAGCTAACTGTTTATGTGGGTACTGACCTTGAGAGGAGACCAATCTTTTCTTGCCAGATCCCAGGGCAGTTTGTATAATTTTAACTATGACTGCATAATGTGCTTAATTACGGAAAAGACAGTCCATTGAAAAAGACTGATATCTGAAAACTTTATTTACTAAGACTTAGCTTCCATGCTTTGTCTGCAAATTGAATAATACATAATACCTAGTGTAAGTATGTAGCCTTCGTGGCAAATTTCTGAATAGTTACATCTAGGACAGGTTTCATTAAACAAGCAAAAAAATGAAATTTTTACATTAGTATTCATAACAGTGTTTTCTGACAAGATCAAACAAATATTATAATTAATACACTGTTATTCACTCCACTGAACGCTTTCTTTCTTTAGGCTCACATTCTTCTTTATCCTACCAAGACTATTTTTTTGCCTCTTTTATTAATGCAAACACTTCATTAGGTTACTGGAAATAATACTTTCCATTAAAAAATATTTTTAAGTTGTCCAAAACTTGTTTGCCTTCTCCTCCACAGCTTCATTTTTTACACTTTAAAATCTGCAGGTTGCAAGTTTTGATTGCAGCTGGCTGGATAGATGCAGGAAGCTGGGGAAGACAATCCATTGTGAAACTTGCCCAGAGGGCAAGATAACAGCATTATCTTTCTTCATTATAGAAAAGTATATAATATTCAAACCTGTGGAATACACAGCATTATAAGAAGGAGGACAGAATGGCTGAGCTGTGCATGGTAACTTGGCATAAACACATTTCATAGAATCGTACAATAGTTTGGTCTGCAACGGACATTTAAAGGTCATCTAGTCCAACCCTCCTTCAATAATCAGGGACATCTTCATCTAGATCAGGTTTCTCAAAGCCCTGTCCCACCTGACCTTGAATGCTTTCAAGACTGGGTCCTCTGCCAGCCTGGGAAATCTGTTCCAGCATTTCACCACCCTCATTTTAAAAAAATTTCTTCCTTAAATCTAGTCTAAATCTACCCTCCTTAAGTTTAAAACCATTAGCCCTTGTCCTATTACAACAGGTCCTCCTAAAATGTTTGACCTCATATTTCTTACAAGCCCTCTTCAAGTACTGAAAGATCACATGAAGTTTCTTCAGAGCCTTCTCTTGTCCAGGCTGAACAGTGCCAAATGCCTTAGACCTTCCTCATGGGAGAGATGCTCCAGTCCCCTGGTCATTTTTGTGGCACTCCTCTGGACCCTCTCCATTTGGTTCATGTCTTTCCTGTGCTGAAGACCCCAGAGCTGGATGCTGTACCCCTTTGATTCACAAGGCTGAAAAGTGGTCATTTGCCACATGTTCAGCTTATTAGGACTGGTTCATTGCCACCCTAGAAAGGAATCCTGGTTCCTAGAAAGGAATCTTGGTTCTTTCTCCTGTTGGGCACACTAATGAATAGCTGAGAATATTGATTTTGTTTGTCCTTTGAGGCACTGCTTTGCTGCTCCCCCATGGAGCATCATTTTCTCTATCATGACAATATCCTGCAATATATTTCCAGTTGAATGGAACTGCTTTGTGTTTGGAGCAGGGTGAGCCACAGAATCTGTTAATACAATTTTAGGTACTGGATTGAAGAAAGGGTATACAAATTTTTAAAAATTATTTAGCTTAAAATGAGGAAGTAACATACTTTTTTACAAGACCACTAATGAATATTTTAATTATCTTCTATTCTTACACTGAGGGTAGCAGGACAATAAAAATGGAACCCAAACACATTTCTGTGTCATCATGAATTAAGGGAATCAGAAAATTTTCTTGACAAGTTGCCAGCCTTCATCATTAGGGATTTCTCTGATGCTCATTCCACAATGAATTTTTAAATCTCATCAGCTGTGTGAACCGTCTTTGTCAGGCAGGAAGGACCTTAACAATGTCTTTATTTATTATCTGGACCTCACATGAAACTAACATGACACTTCAAGTCTGATATGAATGTCTCTATGTCCATAGGCTCTCTTTCAAACATGCTAAATGTTGATATCTAGTATGACAGAAACTTTCAGTCATCTGTGTTACTTGAAGTTGTACTGTACTGCACCCCTGTCCACCCCCAAATCACCTACTATAATCAAAATGCCCCCTCTCACACAAAGATCTCTGTGCTTTATGTCAGATCTGGATAATGTTTTAAGCATTTAAGACATAAGAAGAATTGGCTTCAAGAAAAGACGGAGTAAAATCCTTATACATTTTAAAATACTAATTTGAGAAATTTTGAGGATGAAAACTGCAGATTTTGACTGATCTGCATGTTCTTCAAAATTCAGAAATGATAAAAATCGAAGATAAAGGAATTTTTTTGCACAGGACATTTCAATTATGCCCTCAGAGGGTATTTCTCCTGCTTTATGATTAACTGTGGTGCTGGATGAAGCTTTTCTATACAGTATTCTGTTCTTCTGTCACTTTTACTTCCAATATAATTTTAAGAGATAGCTTTTGAAACATTAGATTTTTCACCTAATTGCAAAGCCATTACAGGCAAAATATGGCAAGAACTGAGCCTGTCAATGCACCCATTTCTTTTAGTTTAATTGTAGTCCACACATCTTAGCTTCTTTCTGATCTACTTTTAAACTTCGATAATACTCTCTATGAGATTTCCCATAAACTAAAATGTCATTCTCGGAAACTGATACTTCCAAATGCTGCAGAATAATGCACGTTTTTCTAAGGTTGTTCTGATGCCAAATGAGAAGCAAGATAGTAGATATCTTTTAAATAATATCAGAAAGTTGTCATCTTGTCTTTTTAAGGAAGATCTGGTGAAAATAGTTTTGAGAAACATTTCTCATAAGAAAATGTTGTGTTGATGGAGCCAAAGCTTTTCACAGAAATCCATGTTTTTAATAAATTTCATAATGAAGATTTTTTTTTTCATGTCCAGAATAGAATTTCTAACCAAATTCTGACAAATTGATATGCATTCTGTGATCAGGGCAAATTAGGAGATCTGGGTTTAGACTGTTTACTTTGAGCTGCAGAAGGTACCTGAGCCTGGGCCTAGCACTCTAAAAGTGACTGTCCTCAGTGAATGAATGCTGGTTTTTGAGGTAAATCTATCTCAGTCTCCCTTAAGATCTCTTCAGAGCTTTTTATATATCATTGTTTTCCCCCTACATGGAGGTAAAACAGAAGAGAAAATGTCAATTATGATGACTAAGAAAATTCTTATGGTCTCAGGTCTGGCTATTTTTCAGAGTGCAAACAAAAATGCTGTTTAGATGTATTTAATTAGGAGGGCTCATATGGTATATTTTATATTCCAGTTAGAATTTCAGGTCACAGCTCTGTGTTGATTCATAACACATAATTCTCCTTGATTTAAGTGAAATTATCTCTATAGGTGCATGTAGACAGCTTGAGTATTTCTGTTTAGAAGCTTTGGCAAAGAAAATACCCTGTAATTTTAATACTAAAAAAATTTGTATTTGTCATTCGAGTAAACAGATTTATGAACATTTTATATAACAATAAAATTGTCTGCTTACAATACTGTGGTAGGCCTTTATGTAGTAGATTCTAATATTCCATTTCACAATAATAAAAAAGAATTTAGATCAGTCAAGGAATTAACCAAATAGTTGAGAATGTGGGTTCTAAATAATTTAAATTGTTAACATTTCTGATAGCCACTAATGGAACAGTCAGGACTAAGAATACAAGCCAAATAACATAATATCTTCTGTTTTAATATGGGACACTCAAAATTGTGGAAGATTATTAGAACTGTCAAGTGGGCAAATGTACATATAAAAATATCAGAAGATACTTTTTGACTTCAACATAAGATTTGTGAAACCTCTTGGCTATTGGGAATGAATTACTAAAATTTATCTGTTTAGAAAGAAAAGAACTGTGTGACAGACAAATTATTTATAGTTTTGCAATAAAGATAAGCTGTTATGGTAATAACAAATAATGATACTGAACAGACTTACATCGGCATATTTAAATAAAGGGAATATTTATTTCTAAGATTTTAAAAAGTATAAGTTGCCTTTTAAACTGGACTAGACATTTTGTTAGACCATGAGCAAAATGCTATTTTTCACGGACCAAAATAAGTAGAGCTTCTGACTATCAGCTTTTTAATGCATTTTGATTGAATGGGAATTGTCTAGCAGTAATTGAGGTCTCTACATTCTGAAGTGTGGATTACTGAAATAAGGAAAAAGGTGATTTACTGTAAAACTGCAACCTTGTTAATTATTGCTTAGCTGTCATCCATCCCAGGATCACTCAATTACAGTAGGCAAATCCTTGTTTAACCTACCCTCAGTTTTTGCTAGGCTTTAGAGTTCTGCATCTGCACATGAACTGAATTGCCTTACTTTGGTCAAGTACCTATCTTCTGCTTGTGACCTGCTGAATCTGTGGCACAGCCATGGCAGGGTTCAGATCTGCTAAGTACTCTCACAGCATATCAAATGCACACTATCAAAACAGCTATGATAAAGTGTAATCATGTCTGCATTCTTTCTAAAACCTGTTACCAAGATATAGAAGGGTAAGATGTCAGCTCTCACCTCTGAATATTAAACAAAGAATCATGACCATTCTCTCATGAAACCCGAGATAACTTGTATTCTAAACCTTTATCCAGAAGAGCATCTTCAAATTCATCTTTCTTGCTTCCATAGAAAACGAACAAGTTTTACTGCACAGATAACATTTTAAACTGGAGAGTAACTCTCTATGTGACCACACAGGCATTTCTTTCCTTCCTTCCTTCCTCCCTTCCTCCCTTCCTTCCTCCCTTCCTCCCTTCCTTCCTTCCTTCCTGAAAATTTATATGCAGCCCAAGATGCAAGTACTGCTTCACTATCCATATATATTCATAGAACATTGAGACTCAACAGTTCAGTGGAAGGTAGTATTTTTGTTTTTATTTACTTAATATTGGTTTATATTCTCAGACCTAAGTACAAATAATTTCCTGAAGTCCTAATGAAACTAGACAATCAAGAGAAATGACTGAGAGCATGTTCATTTGTGTCCTTCTCTCAAGTGTTCTTCAGACAAGCATGATGTACTCTACTTATTCTAAAGACCAGCAAAGTTATAGTTAGTTTTGTAGGAGTCCCTCTAACAGAAAGCAATTTTCTTACTTGGCATACCACAGTCTGTTATACCATTGAGATTCATGCTCAAGAAACTGTAATTTATTTACTTTTGTACATGCTACCATTTTCTAGTCACTGTGTGGCTACTGCAGCTACTTTGCACAAATCAGAGCAGCCACATTAGGAGCAGAAGTCTGCTGTATAGTCAACAGAGAGCACTAGATACTGCTCAGGGCCAGTTCAGAATGGTTAAAATTAATTAAACTGGTATTCTACTAGTCACTATAATCAAAGGAGATTAGCACAAAGGTTTTTATCATGCTTATAACAATGGTGAGTTCAGCTGGGAGCTAAATATTCTTTCTATTGATTGCAAAGCTAGCCAACCTGTGACTAGATCAGACACTTTAACTCAGATGAGGTCGACTTCTAAGCCTATCTCTTTCCTCAGCTCAGACAATTCATAGTCAATACCTTAGCACTGGACTTTGCAGCTGGGGATCCCACATTAATATATCCAGGCCAGATTACATGGATCAGAGTAGGTGACAGCTTTGACCTGTCTGCTGCTATTCCCCTCTGAGGAGTTTAATTTCTCCTTTGCAAAGGCTTTGATTGCTATCTGGTCCCACAATACACATCCATTCTGGTCATTTAGCACATAAGCACAGTGAGTTAGGAAATCCAGGTCGAAGAAGGGCCAAAATAGTAATTGCACTGGGGAAGTGGTATTTGTGAGGACACCATAATTGTATTCTGCAGATCTGTTTGAGATTTTCAGTGTGTCTCCTTAAGTTCTCAGGGACTTACTATTTTTCTGATGCAATTTGAAGAATTCAGTCTTGGTCCGTACCAGTAGTTAGACAATCACTTGGATTTTGTGTGTCATTAAATTTATTGGAAGTAAAAATAGAGGTGTGATTCTTATATCAGCAGAATCTATCAGAAATTGTCCTTGAATTTTATTTTCATTTTTTGTCTCTTCTGGGGACTATCCGAAACCTATGAAGTTCCTAGTGAGGCACCAACATTAATGCCTCTTGGAATTACTAACTGTGGAAGAAAATGAACAAGGTTCTGCCATGTTTTACTTGTTTCTTGAGTTTATTTAAAAAATAGTTCCATGAACATGTTTATCACATTTTTTTTCCCTGAAAAACTGTTTCAGAATCTCATCTGAATTAAGTTTGCAATCTCCATATGTTAATAGCCAATATATATATAGGTATATTTAGGTGTGTGTGTGTATATATATACTAATCTGTTTATACCTAAGCAGTTTAAAAGAGATTGGTTTTCCTCATTGCTTACCTCCACTCCACATTTACAAAGGGTGGGATTATCTCATCTCAGCCTTAAGTGAGCCATGTTTATATGCAATGCCATTTTGACTCTCTCCAGCTAGGACTTTTCACTCATTGAGATCAAAGTGGTGTGAAGTATTTTAAAAGTTTTTGCTTCTATTAATGCTGATCTCTTTATAGGCTGTGGTATGTTCAGAGCAAAATGATAAGGCAATGAATCATTTGCCAATGAAAAAGCCACTGTTGACTGTAGTGTACTTTAAATCCTGAACTTCATTATTAGCAGGAAGTAAAAATGTTGGAAGCAAAGCTTAGAACTGAGATACACTAGTTTGGAATATAAGAGAAATTACCTAGTTGAGAAAGGCACATATGAACTAGAACAAATATGGAAAGGGAATAACTCTGACTTGCTCACTTGTAGTTTTGATTGTAGTGACACTCAAGGCACTACAGGCATTTCTCTTAGAGTGACAATCAAGTCACTACAAGCATTTTCCTGTTCTAGTGTGAGTTTTGCAGGGCTGTTAGGTTTCCCTACAAAGTCAATGCTGAAGTGCCACTTAAGAAGGTTTACCCTTTTAAAAACTCACTTACCATGCTGATGTGTAGAAGAGTCTGAGTGGCTGTAACATATAGGCCAACAGGACACAAGGTTTGAGTTCGTGCAGTGAAGCCTCAGTAACACATCCACACTCTAAAGTCTGTAAAAAATGAGGTGTTGAATTTGACCTGTCTTGCAAAGCACCTTGAAGTGTAAGTGATTTTAGCTCTTATGTGTTACTCAGATCTCCTGAAGATTTGAAAACAACATTGCTTTATTGAGGTCTGTTTTGAGGTGACAAACCACTATACACAGTTCCATGAAAGGAAAACAGCTGGGGATAAGCACACTGTTGTAGATGAGTTGTTTGAGGTCCCTGCTTTGAGAACTTTCGCCCTGTGGAGAAAAGAGGAATACAAACCCTCCCAAGGTTAGTGCTGTCACACATACATGGGGCAGTGCCATGAGCACTGCAGCCAGGTACCAGGAGACACGAGGGGACCACTGTGAGCCTCACCAGCCAGGCCTTGTTCCAGAGCCCTTGGACAGGGAGCAGGGCAGGCCAGCACGGCAGCTGGGGCATGCCCAGGTGCCTCTGTGGGAATGGGGATGCCAGGCTGTGGGGTGGCCCTGCTGTGGTGTGGCTGGAGAGCCAGAGCCCCACAGCACACTGGGACAGACGGACAGCTCTGGGCTGAACCAGAGCCCCGGGCCGTGGAGCAGGGCTGTGGGAGCCCCAGGCAGCTTGGAGAGGATGTGGAGGGCCACCATTCCCCTCCGTGCCCTGACATTTAGTGACCCGTATGTGAAACATAAAAGGTCAGTTTGTCTTTGTCAGAAAGAATGGTTACATGCATCTTGATCTTCTGGGCTGATGACCTTTCTGTTCACATTGTTTCCACAAAGATAAAATAGTCTGGCAAGGAAAAATAAAGAAACATTAATGTGAAGAGCCATTTTTTGACATTTCCTACCTACGCTATGGGAAAAAAAAGGATGACAATACACTTATCATTTTCCTTTAAATAAACAAACTAATTTCAAATTAAAGCACTGTGGATTGTAGTAAATCTAAAAGTCAGAGTACAATACTTATTTTTCTCTTGGTGTTCAGGAATTCAATGACCCCTTGTTTGCTTTAACACTGGGATCTGTTGCTCATGGTTTGTATTGCAGATGGCTTAAAGAAATGGGCCATCATTTTCTATTTCTTACCTTTTCTTTCAGAAGTTCTCTGCTATACAGAAACACCTTTTCTTTTTCAGCAATAGAATATCAGTGTCTATACATGCATGGCAAGACTGCTATAAGAGCATGTCTTTAAAATCTTGGTAATGAAAACCTTCCTACTTATTCATGACATTAGTTGTTCGTAAATACAATCACAATTTTTCATTTACTGACCAACAAGGCTTTTTCATTTCTGATTTAATTTCACAGCTGCATAAACTACATCAAAAATCAACACATTTAAAGCACTCAGGTAAAATAAGGGACAACTTACTACCATGAAATAGCAAGTATGAAAATAGATGAATTTGAATTGTGAGTTGAACAGTAAAAAAAATCTTTCTTAACAAGGAATTACATATCTTTGGAGTTTAATTACAATAAGGACTGTCACTATAAGATTAATGACGAGCAGTTATTTACTTCAAACAATTTCAGTTGAGTTAACATAGTGTCATTATTCTTAGACTGATAAGGTCAAGCAAATGAGTCAAAAGTGGCCAAAAAATGGAAAGCCAAACTGTACTGAGAGAACATTCTGTGCTACTCTATGCTATTTAAAATATTGCAGTAAGATGATAAAATGCTAATTTTTTTTTTTTTGTTAGCCATGCAAAATTGTAGGATCTAATGCAATTTTCAGAGCTGTGAATCAGAAATAATTTGTACATTGGCATCTCTCACTCTCTTCTGAAAATATGAAAAACTTTTCTCATACATACATATTACTTTCTCAGTTAGATATTTCATACCAGTACTCATAGGCAGGAAGGCCATCTGACCATATGGTAGGGATAAACTCTGAACTGGTGATTGTGAGGTGATTTTTTCATGCACTGGGTAATGTGACTTTGGGAGTCACTTTAGTTTGTGCCCTTATACCTTGATATATAAAGGCTGTAGCCCTTTTCTTAGGGAAGAGACATCAAAAGAAAAAAATAAAGGATTATTGTTACTACTCCTCTTATGTCAGAATCTGAGGAGAGGAAGTAGGTCCATAATCTTAATTTTCAGCCTGTTTTCTGGAGACTGTCTTTGAGCATTGTTTGCATTCTCAAAAATTTTCATAATTTTCAAATGCTGCACCATAAACTCTGGTCCATAAAATTAAGCCACCTGAGGACACATATAAGGGAAGTGCAAGTGACATTCTCTGTCCACTAACCCCAGTAATGGAAAATATTCCATTAGGCAGAGACTGATTTACTTTACATCTGTTTCTTTATTAAGTGTTAAAATACAATTTAACAATGCCCTAGTAAAAATGGTTAAAATACCCTGATCAATCATCACAAATTATATTTCAGTTTTCTGTGTTTGGTATAATCAGAGTTCATCCTCTTCTACTCTTCTTGCAAATCCCAATATCCTGGTCTTTTTGGTTTTTTTCCCCCAATGTCTAAGGAAATGTGTATTTCTATTTGCTTTGTGTGCACTTTATGTCAACTTTTGGCCATTACTGACCTCTTTTGATACCTTTAAGGATTTTTTTTATATTTTTTAATGCAAATATATATTCAAAACCTACTAGAATATATGATGAAATAGAAGTAAAAGGTTTTTGAGAAGGAATCAAATTCTGCAACTCATGAGGATACATTGATAAATATGAAGAAATGCATTTTCTGTCTTTATTTGTCTGCTTTTCTAGTACAGCCTCTGGGGAGAGTGCAGAATCTGGCTTATACTTAGTATTAGCTATATCAAGAAGCAGGCATAAGTAATGTATTAGCAGTTTACCCTGTTTACTCTCTTAATTCAGCACATAATCTCACATTGCTTTCAGCCTGTGAACTAAAGAAGCCACTCAATCTTCCTGACTCACAACAGAATAAATTAATAAACATGATTTTCTGTTTTAATTAAATTAATATAATTTGGGGTAATCTACAAGAGAACAGTAGTGCTGGTTTTTCAGACCATTTCATTAATAAATCAGTTTGTCTGAGAGCTGGTGCTTATTCTAAGCTCTTCTGAATATGAATCACTTAAATAGAAATTAAAACAGAATCATCTTTCAAATTCTCATTACTCGGGAACACGTTTCACACTCTTTTTTTAAAATAATGCACACACCTTTTTACTTGCAAATGCCATTTAGGAAAACACAAACAAATCCTTCTTGTTTGCTACGTAATCTCCACAAACTATATCTCTCATCAATCACCATGTAAAATATACTTCCTTTTAGGTAAGAAAAATAAAGAACAATAATCTTTGAAGTTATATAAAGCCAAAAATAATCTCAAAGGATGCTTAGATTTGAAGATGTTATTGACTCAAAGAACAGTGTCAGCATAGCACAGATAATGTAGCTCAAAGATCCAGCTAATAGACCAATAATTATATAAAAAAATCAATACTTATTTGTATATCATAGGCATTCCCTCCAGAATCCAGCAATGTAAGGATCCCAATGGAAATTTTATAATACGACTTGGTGCAGAGTCAAATTTGAGTTTATTGCTTTTGAAACCGACCTATAATGTGGGAATATGATTGAGATTCCTCTACAACATGCACAATCTACATGCAACTGGTGCTCATCAGAGTGGCCTGAAGCCTAAGAGAGGAATTTGTTCACTCAAAGTCTAGACAGGACCTAGACACTACTACTGAGGACATCACAGTCATAACCTGCATGGTCATGGATCATCTGTGCAAAACAAGGTATTCCTGAGCTCTTCAAAAAGGCTCAGCTGTGGTTTATGTTTAGATGATATTTGAACAAGATTTTTTGTTTGCATTACCGTGTATTTCTGTAAGTGTATATAATGTTATATATTTCTGCATATAATACTACCTATTAAGTGGCCTTACACACCCTTTTACTTGTATTATTTTGGGGGCAAAAAAAGACTATAAAACCCTGGTAATCTTATACAATTGACAATATCAACTAATGCTAGTGCATGATAGGTGACCCTTAACTGATACGAAGAGAGCATTAATCACAGTGTCTTGAAAGGAAAAAAAAACAAAGTGCAACGCATATTGTTTATAAGTCAGCAAACTTCATTTACTAATTTATACTGAAATATTTTTAATACATACATTGCATTGCTAATGCATAGAAACCATATATTTTCCTTGCTCAGGGCGGTGTAAGCTCTGAAGACAATAAATCTGGATATAGAGTTAGTACTTCTCTCTCTTGCCCATAAATTTAGTAAAAAGCAGAATTTCCAAAAATATATATTGGACATATAGAACTCCCTCTAGACAGAAAAGCAATATAGTAAAAATATGTTCTTCTTTTTCACAGTCCTTTTATGAGAAGGTATATAGCTTCTCTCATTCAATATATTCAAAACTGAGTCTTTCAGTCTAAATCATCCGATGTGGTATGACCAATATAAGTTATATTATTCTGAGATTATAATAAATGAAATGCAAACCATAAGATTATCGTTATTTCAATATTGTTTATGTTTTGGGGGTCAAAATAAGATTCAGAAATTGAATCCCCAGCTTGACCATTTTTATTTTGTAAACTATAATTTGTAAGCTTATAAAAGTGAAGCAAAAAATATAGACCTAGACAAAGTTGTTTTAAAATATCCTGAAAGAAGAACATTCTACTTACATAGCAAATTTTCAATATGTTTCTTTTGCTTTTCATGTGATATAATTGATGCAAAATTTCGTCTGAATTCAAGCTGTCCAATTTCCATTCTTTTCCCTGCCTTGCACCAAGTCACACCCATTAGAAAAATCCAAACATAAAACAGAGAGTAGAATTTTGATGAATTATGCTTTTCTGCTCTGTAAAATAAGATCTATGTTCTATAGAATATCTTCATCAATTTCTTCTCCACTCAGCTCCTCCTTTTTCCTTTTTCTTTTATGGAAATACACTGAGAACTAGGTCAATAATGTACCGAACAGTTTTTCACAGCTGTGTACAGATGGGGCTTCATTTTAACTGGTGTCAGTGGTCAGCCTATGGGCTGGCTTTCACATCTGCCATGCTTCCATAACTCCAAGCAGCAGAACAGGCTGCCCAGAGAGATTGTGCTGTCAGTCTCCATAGCTGGAGGTTTTCAAGACCTGACTGGATAAAGCCCTGAGCAGCCTGATCCGATCTTACAGCTGACTCTGCTTTGAGCAGAACATTGAACTAAAGACCTCCTAAGTCCCTTCTGGCCTTAATTATCCCATGATACTGTGATTTTGAATGATATTTAGAGTTTTTGGGGTAAATTCACAGTGCACATAGTCTACTGCAGTGTCATGTAGAGAAACTATAGAAATGCATGTCTTCAGAGCACTGTAATGTGCGGAATTGTTCAATTTTTAATCCAATGAGAATTGGATTCATAATTTCTGTATGAAGTTTATGATTTTAGTCTCCTTTCTCAAAAATATTTGGGACACTCAAAACATCACACTGCTCATGAAAACCTGCTTTTCTTTCTTATGGAAGCAACACAGCAACGACTGCTGTGGTTGAAGGAGATGCTCTAATTCCCTGAGGTGCAATAAGGGTTCTAGTGTTTGATTTTTCACTTACAGGTTTGGTTTAAATGACTTTTAAGTTTTATTTTATTTGCAACACAAGTAATTTTGCATTTCACAGGAGTCTTCATTAAATAAATAACCATTTGTGTTTATTCCTGCTTTGATATCTATGGATTACAAGCTACTGTACTAGTTAATGACATTTGCCTATTTCCACTATTTTTCTACCTCTTGTCTTCTTCCTTTCAAGTCCACTGTAGCAATGCCTTTGCTCACAATCCATCTCCATTATTAATTCATAACTAAACAAACTAAACAAGCTTTCTTTTTTTTTTTTTTTTTTACTACTGCTACTACTGCTATGGATCACTTCTTTTGTTCCATTGTTTTCATTTAGCTTCTGACTACATTCTTAAAAGAATTAAAATTAACTACTCTGCTTTTTAATTCAGAATAGAATCTGGATTTATTTTGGATGATAGATGCAATTCAACAGTGATGAAAAGACCTTAAGTAACCAAATTTTGTTGCCATTACAGCTGTTGACAAAATTATCTTCTGAACTACCAAACAGTACTTAGAAATGTTTCAATGACTAGAGCAAGTCAAGAAAAATCTGCTATCACGTTATGAAGATGGAGAAACATCTGTTCTAAGAGATTGGCTTCTAAATGCTGATTATTATTTTACTGAAAGCCATGAGAGTCTAGTGTATAGTGATAGTGATGGGATCTGTCATGTGCTGTTTAGAGATTGCTTATTTTAAAATTAAAAGCTTTTTTTTATAGCATCTTTTGTCTCACTTGTGGGTTTTTGGGTTTTTTGTCAGAATGTGCAAGCCAAACAGGATTAAATATGACTTTAACTTGATTAAATAAGACTTTCCGTGAAATCCTGGGCTATTGTACTGTGCAATATGGGTTATAGAATCATAGAAAGTCTGAGGTTGGAAGAGATCTTAAAGATCATATACTTCTAATCCTGCCATGTGCAGAAACATCTTCCACTAAACCAGGTTGCTCAGGGCCTCACCCAGCCTGACCTTGAGAACTTCTAGGGATGGGACATCCACAACTTCACTGAGTGACCTGTTCCAGTGCCTCACCATGTGGACACACTGTTAGAGATCTAGGAA
>VZTT01019243.1:21946-38909 GCA_013400855.1 Buphagus erythrorhynchus | reverse complement strand
TCCAGGCTCTTGGAAAAGGTCCCACTCCAGGCTGTGTACTCCCTCCGAGCACGGCCGTGCTTAAACCACCGGCTCCCCCAGCACATGCACACCCAGCCCCTGCGGGGTCGGTGTCCGATCCGTGCCGGGGCTGCTCAGAGCCCGCGGGGACCGCTGGGCAGAGCACCGGCAGCAGCTGCCACCACGACCTCCCCGCCGCCACAGCGGAAGAGGCTGCGCCGCCGGAACGGGCGGACGTGACCTCACGGCACGGCCCCTTCCCAGCCCTCCTCGCCGCGTCCGGCCGCTCCCGGTCGGCGGCCGAGGAGGAAGGAGGAGGAAAGAGGAAAGCAGGCGGGATCCGGCATGCTGCCGGCGCAGCTCGGGCGCGCGCCGCGGCACCTGCTGGTGTGCGAGCGGGGCCACGCGCGCCACCCGCGCTCGCGGCACGCGGCGCACGTGCGGGACCACGCCTACAGCTGCCGCGTGAGTGGCGCGAGCGCGGGCCCGGGGCCTCGGCGGGATCCCCTCAGGGAGACCGGGAAGGGAAGGGAAGGGAAGAGGAGGGAAGGGAAGGGAAAGGAAAGGTAAAGTCGGAGCTGCGTGAGGCTCCCACACCGCCCGTCCGCCGCTCCAGGGGCGCGTTACCGGTGCCCCGCTCGCGCCGGGCTCGGTGCTCCGGGGGGCTCCTCCGTCCTTGCCAGAGCTGGCCCGCGCGCCCCATTTTTGGGACACTAAACAAAAAAGAAAGGGGAAAAAAAAAAGTAAATTAGCCCTCCCTTTGTGTTTGTGTTTGTGGTGTCGCGCAGCATGGGAGAAACACCCAAACTCACTCCTTCCTCCAGGAGCGAAAGAGCGGGCGGGCAGGAGGAGCGAGAGGGGTGACAAATCAAGCACACCACCTATCAAAGCTTTTGACAGTTTATACATTTTAGCAAACAAAGGAGTTAGTGTTCATTGGTTACAAGTTACATAGTTCTCCTGTTAATCAGTATTCTATTTTCTGTTGGTTAATGAGCCTCCCATGCTAATTAATCGGCACGCTCGGTCCTTCTCAGCTTAGGAGTCAGGGGTCGGTGGTCCGTGAGTTGGTGGCGGTGATCTCCAGCTGCCGGGATTTCCCTTTATCCACTCAGACCTGATTCAGCACAGTTGCTACGTTTATTAAGTTTGTCTTGGGAGTTTTGCCAAATGTCCTTGTGGCCCATAAATTCTGTGTTCTTTCTGCCCGCTATCAGTGGTACATCCTTCTCCCCGAGCTTTGTCGACTTCACCCTAGGTCTGACATCACTGAAGCATGTCCAGCCCTAAACTTTAACAAATAGACCTGGACTTCACTTAGGGCTTGTTAGCTGTGCTCTTGTTTCATGGATTAAATCTTCCTTCTTGTTGATTAGGCTTGAAAGTGTGCAAGGACCAAACATCAAAGAACATCCTTCCTTAAGAAAATTTTTAGGTATTCCACGTTTTGCAGCAATCAGGCAGGATCCTGTTTCATAACCCCCTTCTCATTCCCTGTAACTCTCTGGGCTAATTGTTTCTGACTTCTGAGACGTTTTTTAGCAGCCAATCAGAAAGCTTTCTACTCGTGTGGAAGGCAGCTCGTTTGTCAGTCCTTACTTCTCTTGAACACATGTGCCAAGGGAGATAGACACCTGTTTTCCAAGAGCTTTGGGAAAGAGGTTTTTTGAGGGATGGAGGAAGGAGCAAGGGGACAGACCTTTATGCTGCTTGGGAAGCTTCGTATTTGCCCATGTATTGCTTGCCATGTATTACCTTGTTTTCCCTGGTCTGCCAGACTTCAGGGTTCTCTTGGTGTATGGAAAATGTACAGGAAATCTTTTAAACAAAAGGTAAATTAAAGGTTCTACTTTGATATTTGCTTTTCCACTAAAATTACAGAAATGCTTGGTCTACATTTTTAGTTACAACTACTTCAACAAGTACTCCAGCAAGGGCTGACGGGGGTGTCCCAGTGTGACATTAAGCTAAATGTATAGTGATGTGAAACAAGGTCTTCTGTTAACTCATGCTGTGTAAGATCACGTCTTTACATAATACATCAGATGCTATTGTATAGCAAAAAAAAAAACATACAACCCAAACCACCAGATAATGTATTTGGTGTACCTAGAAACTATGAAAATTGATACATTTCAAGGGCCTGATATTACTTTTTTTTCAATCTCATTTTGATATAAATTACGGATACATCTTTGAAAAGTAGAGGTTTTCTTTTGTATTTCTTGTTGTTTTGTTTGGTTGGGTGTTTTTCAGAACAGGTTTTAGAGTAGGATTTACATTACGAATATCTTCCTAATAGGTGTCTTTTCTGATCCCGGAATGTGGCATGCTACCTGAAGTGCTGAAAAGCACAATTGCAGATATTGGAGAGTACTACCTGGTGAGGAACTTACCCATTCATGAATTGGTTGCTCATGAATTCATTGATGCTTTCGTGAAGAAAGGTAAGGAGGAAATAGGACAGAACAATTGCAGTCATAATGTACTTTTTTATTGCACAGTAAAATTTTTAATAGTCTTATTATTATTTGTTCTGAAAAGTGTTTTAAAGGAAGGAAAGGAAAAGTACTAAGCAAATTCTGCATGAATTTGTTTATATGCTTTTTTCTGCTTCGTCATGTGTGACAACGTTTGTTTACACCCATGGGATCCAAAACTCCTGTGATTCTTCCTTATAAATTTCTCACTATTCCACCTCAATTTTGAAGGCCAGCTATCAAGTGTCGTCACACCTGTTTCTGCTACACGTCACCTTTATGCAGATTCCTGTAGAAATCTTTCTTCTCCCTTTCTTGTTCCTTCATACTTCAACACAGAGCTGTGTTGAGCTATGTTTCACAGCAGGCAAGAGAATATGCTTCCTTATTTTTTATTTTTCACTAAGAGAGCTGACAGCTCATCCTTACCCAGTAAGAGCAAAGAGGATGTGAAGAAAGACAGAGCCTCTGCCCAACCACCTTGCTGTTGCATAGTCAGACCACGCTGTTTTCATCTAGCAGAGCCCACTCCTTGGGCTTATGATAACTATTGTACCCTTCAGCTGATATCCAGAGAGAAAAATAAATTACAGAGAAGAGAGAGGAGAACAGAGAACATGTAGATGAAACAGGAGAATAAGAGATCCATTACTTGCTAAATGGGGGACTCTTTTCTTATTTCCTTTAACTTCATTAATGTTTTTTATGCTAGTAGTGTTATGGAAACAATTATAACATTTGTACAGAGAGTTCGCAGCATCTGACACTTGTCTTTTAAAAAACAAAATTGATTAGTGGCAGATAATGTGACAAAAGTATTTAGTAATGGGAGCATCTTCCACCTTGTCTTTGTGTGAGCTGGCAAGAAAAATATGTCTGGGAAGAAATTGGGTTTTCCGTTTGCTGACTAGAGAGAGTCACGGGTAGAAAGAAAGAAAATGTTTTCACATTGGGGCTTATTATTAACATTATCCCTATTATAGGTCCTTTAAAATATTACCAGAACAGGGTTTATAAAAATAATAACAATGCCATTTTGCTTGAGAAGGTGGAAGAAAGTTAGTGGATGAAAACACGAGAATGATTCAGATGGTGTTTGTCATGCTTGGTTGTCTTGAAGTGAATTGTTTATCTTGTCATGTCTGTCTCTACAGACTGTGTAATCTCATGTTTTTCTGCTTTACTGTTAAAGGTTCATGCTACGCACTTACCTATAAGACAAAAATTGATCAAGATAATACTGCAGCTCTGCTACCAAATGGTATGGGGGATTTGTTTTGGTTTCAGTAGTATGTGTCAGTCGTGGTCTGGGTTGTTTCTGTTTTGTTGTTTTGTTTTGTTTTTTTTTTTTAATTTGGAATGGTGTAAACTGGAAAATAATGCTTACTGTACTTGTCAACTTTGTTAGAAATATGTGTGAATTGGAAAAAATACTAATTTTAGCTCTTTTTTTCATTTGTGCTGTTAAATTATTTATTTCCTCTAAAGAAAATTACAAAACAATAAAAATCAGCTTCACTTATGTATAGTCAGGTTATCAATGCTTCAGCCATAATTGCAATTGCTGCAGGGGGTTATTTTTCTGAGAACATTGCATTCCAACTTCTTGTTTCCTTCTGGTCTTTAAGGTAGAATTTGTACCAAAAAAGAAAGTTATCAGCACTCCTTAGGAACACTCTTAAATATTAAGTGTTTATTCTCATGAGACCCTACCTTGGGTACTTCATTCAGCTCTGGGTCCCCAGCACAGGAAGGACATGGACCTGCTGGAGCAAGCCCAGAGGAGGCCACAAAGATGCTCACAGGGCTGGATCACCTCTCCTATGAAGACAGGCTGAGAGAGCTGGGGTTTTTTAGCCTAGAGAAGAGAAGGCTCTGGGGAGAATTAGAGCACCTGCCTGTACCTAAAGGGGACGTGAAAGAGAACCACAGAGGAAATTTTTATAAGGTCA
Source organism: Buphagus erythrorhynchus (assembly GCA_013400855.1). Taxonomy (NCBI): domain Eukaryota; kingdom Metazoa; phylum Chordata; class Aves; order Passeriformes; family Sturnidae; genus Buphagus; species Buphagus erythrorhynchus. Next base: position 34,477 of record VZTT01019243.1, on the reverse strand, counting down.
TGTAGTAATAGGTCATGGGGGGAACGGATTCAGACTGGAGGAGGGTAGGGTTAGATTGGATATTAGGAAAAAATTGTTTACTGAGAGGGTGGTGAGGCCTTTAAATAGGTTGCCCAGAGAAGTTCTGGTGCTACAACCCTGGAAGTGTTCAAGGCCAGGTTGGACGGGGCTTTGAGCAGCCTGGTGTGGTGGAAAGTGTTCCTACCCATGGCAGAGAGGGAACTGGGTGATCTTTACTGTCCCTTCCAACCCAGACCATTTTCTGATTCTATGAGGATTCTGTGATTCTGAGAACTGTCTAACATGTTAAAAGTCTGTTTCAATTGCATCACAGTTTTATGAGAAGACATCATAAAATGTCCCACATCTCAGGTGAGAAAATGAAGGTATTTGGAGCTTCAACTACATTGTCTTATTTCTGTTTAACAGTATATAATAGAAATACAAACTGGTCTCAGGTGAGAAAATGAAGGTATTTGGAGCTTCAACTACATTGTCTTATTTCTGTTTAACAGTATATAATAGAAATACAAACTGGTCTATCTGCCCTCCAGCCTAGGAAGCTGTAAAATGACAGGTGCCCATGAGGGCATGAGTGAATTCAGATTGTTCAGAAAAATTCTTTTATGTGTTTGTTAGCATAGTCCTGGCAAAATGGATACTTGATAGCGATGGAGTTCTTGTGATACAGGTGTTACAAGCTATGCACAATTACTGCACAGGCAGTGTTACAGTTCCTGGTGATGTCACTGTCTGAACTCTTCCTCTGCAGTCTTACTTGTTTGTGTTCTGTGCTGTTACTTGTTCAGTAGAACCCAAGGGCTGTGGTAGAGAGAGAGCTGTTGTGTGAAACTCTGTACCAAGCAGCAGCAGCCAGATCTGGTTTGTGAGCACAGAAGCAGAGTTGTTCCAGCATGTATCAGCTCATCGCTAACAAGCATAGTGTGGCTTGGAGGAACTGCTTTTGTTTATTTAGTTGAGCAGTGCATGTTGAGCATGAATGTTTACTAAATCAGGCCCTTGTGCAATGTAGTGCTCAGCTAATGACACAGCAAGTACTAGAGGATGAGTGGAGGAAAGATGGAGAAAATGAACTAAGCAGTACAGTAAAAAAGCTATGATTATCTCAGGAATAATATTATGCTTTTCTTACTCTAGTTCAAAAGATCTCTTCGATAAGAAAAGAATAATTGAGTTATAACCTTTTTTTTTAAACGATTAATCTGGTAATCCATTTAACTGGAACTAAGGAGTCTTCATTACATTAGTAATACCATTGATCCGAAGCTAACGTTGTAAAAGGTATATGGTTCTCAAAAGACTTAAAAGGGAACCAAGTAGAAGATTATTTCTATTAAAATTTGGTTTGTTTATAGGTAAACTAATTCTGTCAGTGGATAAGGATACTTATGAGGAGCTTGGACTGCAAGGTCGGCCTTCTCGGTATTCAGGAAAAAAAGTAATGAGATATAGTAAGTATGATTTATATAAACAGGGCTTATTTAAGAAGCACCTTGTTAGGATGTTGAAACTTCCCTTTCTCTAAAATTAGTTATTGTCTGGGTTATATTTTCCCAGATGCAAATACAAGGAATGCCTGAAGAGAGAAAGTAGTTTTTCTCCAAGCAGTAAAGCAGCTTTAAGGACACAAATATTTCATCTTTTCAGTACTCTATAAAATATTTGATTTCAGGGGTTCTCATTGTGTTGTTTGTACTGGAATGATGTAGGACACAGGAATTTTTGCATACTCTGCATAGTGTCTGTACATTTTGATTCAAGTCAGAAAATTTTAAACTGGTCAAGGAGGTATGTAAAAATGTATGCACTATACAAAATCAGTGAAGAGCCTCACCCAAGACTGCTTGCTTGAAAGGGAGAATTGTACTATGTTTCACACATTTAAGATGGTAGTCTCCATGTATCAAGTACTTGGAAAGCATTATTTTTTTAACAGCTGCAGAAGAGACATCTTAAGTGTGATTTTTATTAATTTGTAATTTTAGGAAATAAAAAACCCAAACATGAACACTCTGCCATCTCAAATGTTTTGGAACTTGCAGCAGTTGATAGGTATAGTTACATAAAACCTTTAGGAGGGGAAACTTGTTATCTCTAGTAAGTATTTTGGCATAATGGGACATCATTTTACCATTCTGATCATTAAAATGTATCATGAAATTTCCGTTTGAAAAATAAATATAACTTATCCGTGGGACAATTCACCTAGGAAAAATCCAACCTATTGGAAAGGTGTCATTGTTGTATGCGTGACTTTTGTTGTTAGAAATTCTAGTTTGGGTTTTTGTTTTGTTTTTTTTTACTGCTAATAGTTCACCTAATTACCAAGATATTTTTAAGGCACTGTTCAGGGACTAATGTCAGTGCCATTTCAAGAGGAATCTGTCCCTCTAGTCGCTAGGAAGCAGTTCCAGATTATATCAAAATAAGGACAGCAGGAGAGAATATTTATTTACATAATGGGGAGTCATATTTGCATAATGAAATACTTGGTAAAGATTCTGAAGATGTAAAGAGGAATTTTAATGTTCTTTCGTTTCTTTGTGCTCTTCTAATTTAACAATAAAATTTATTTCAACTGAGTACCAATAGCTATTGTGCATTTTCTACAGTTGTCACTATTGACTTGACTGATGCTGGCTTTCACCCTGAGAGCAAGAAACATAACAGAGTGCTCTGGGCCTTGAAAGAAAAGAAACCTTTAGAATTTGACTTCCTACTGGCTTGGTATAATACAGGTAATAAGAACTACATGTAAAACTAAAATGCAGCTGATATGAAGTCCAAAAATTTTTAGTTTACTGTTTTTCTCTAGTGATTGTCCAAATGCATCTTCAGTGGAGGGAAAAGTTAGATTCAAGTGTGTATGGGTGGGATTTTTTGTTTGCTTTGTTTATTTGTTTTGGGTGGGGAGGGTGTTACTTCCTGTGCACAGAACATCTCAGTTCAAGAACACAACAGTGATTCATAGGAGATATATTAGTTGCTTCATTTCTTTTCACTATGTTGCCCAGTCTTTCTGGCAAAACTTTGCCTATTTGATGGTGCTGCCTCTTCTTTATAAATTATTGACATACATAACCATTATCAATACCCTTTCTTTGGTTTGTTTGTTTTTATTAATACACTTAAGTTATGTATCTGGTTGCATACTTGGGACAGGGAACTCTGGTTTCCTCAGAAGTTACAGGACTTGTACAGATTCCCTGTTTATATTGTGTACCATGTGCCCAGATACACAGAGTGCTGTTTGATCACTTTATTCTCAAGCTCTTGCTTGAGGTTGGAGCCAAGTAAAAGGTTGCTATAAGAAATTGTACTGTTTCAAATAATCTTCTAGTATTTGTTTATCTACTGTTTTCTAATTACACTATTTTTTTTTCCTGGACTCAAGTATTTTTCCTTCTCTGAGGGAAATTTTTCAAAGTCCCCAGTTGTTTATATTACCTCAGAACAGGCTGTATGTAGGGATATGTAGCATTTGCATAGAAGTGATTAAAACTGCAAGTGTCTATACTGAAAAACATAGTTTCTTTCATCACAGATGTGTAGCTTTTGGTGTTGTTTTTGCTTTGAGTCTCCACACTAGGGAGAAGGGGTATTAGGTTCCTGAGAATGCTTTCCCATCTCTTCTTTATATTGTTATTTTTCCTTGCTCTTCAAGGCCAAGTCTGAGAAGGAGTTAACTGATCTGAGAAATGGAAGCTGCTTACAATTTCCTTTAGGAGTGTCCCATGTTTCACTTTATTCCTTCATGTTTCCCCTCCCCCTTTCTAAGTACTAATCATATGACAAGGATCCATATGACAATTGTTTGTCATACAGAAATTGTTTACAGGCTTGCAATTCCCGTCCTTGTAATCTTCAGGAAAGAGTCACAGTGAAGGCTGTTGCTACCATAAATGGTGACATAAATCCAACTGAGGTGGCAGATCTTCACGCTCAGCTTGCTTGGATTTATTGACCCTGGACAGAGAGCAAAATGCCTCTAGGGCCACTATTTTTCTTATATTTGCTGCTGCCCATGTTAACAGCATTCAGGAAGAATAGCAATTTTTTCCCTCACTTTCTTACATCCCAAAAACAGGTCAGGTCAATAATTTCCTGAATATGGAGTTAAATGTGAATGCCTTTCTGTGCAAGAATCTTGTGCTCATAGCACACAAAAGACTATTAGTTCCTTAGTACTGACAAAAATAAAACTTTTATAGGTTTTTATTAATAGATATGAGACATTGTGTAGATTCTACTGGAAGGGAAAAAGTGGGCTGTGTTTTGTCAAGAGAATATGTGTCCTCTGTGAACATTCTGCTTTCAGCCTTCCTGCAGAAAACTGGTGTTTCTTGCTGTGGTCAGCACTGCAGGATTTTTGGTTTTCATACCAAATTTTCCCACATTGTGGTTTTGGCACCAAGAAGAACAAGAAAAGGCAATATGGAGCATCTCATGTCTCTAATGACAAAGGCAATACAATCTTTTTTTCTATTGCTGTAATTTCTATAACAATTTTACATGTTTATTGGATGAAATTCAGTGGCCCCCAAAAAGCTTTGATGATGTGCCTGGTTGTTAATATGGAAAGGTGTGCTGTAGCTAAAGGAATTGTTCTGTTAGGGTCTTGACTGTAGTCTTTGAGATTTCCTGCATTTAGGGCTATAGCTGAGGTTCCCACATGCAGCAGACATGTAATATATATGATTTTCTATATTTTACTAGGAATTCTAGGGCAATATTTTACATTATTTGAACCTGTTAGGCTAACAAATGCCAATAGAATGTAAGGAAAATCATCTTTTCTGGCACTCTTCAGACTTAAATGTATCTATATAAAAATACTAAATCAAGAAGAATTCAGTGATTGCCTGTCTTTGTGCCCTTTGGAACAACATTTTTTTGAAGAATGACTCTCGCCGGTGGAGGGGACCTCGGTGAGACCCCGAAACTGCTCAGGCAGTTCTCAGCAACAAGGCACGTTTGGAAGCCTTGCCCAGATGGGATTCAGGCTCGCAAGGTGCCTCTCGAGCCAGCAGAGGAGGAGATTGAGACTTGAAGATGGGATGGTTCCATAGAGTTTATTTCTTCTATGAAGGGTGTCCAGTCCAGCAAATCCCCTGGGTGGGGTTTCTAAGGGGTCTTTTATAGGGTTTAAGGGTTTTACATTTTGCACCAATTACCAAGGGAATTCTATAACTAACCAATCTACAGAGGATTTTAGGGGAAAATGAACCAATTATCTAAAAGGAAAATGAACCACTAATATTATAGAAAGATAACACAGAGGTCTACAAGCGGGGCGAGATGCTTCTAGGTATTAGTCACTCTAAGCAAACAAAATCTTACCTAAAGATATTGTCTTCCATGGGGCCTTTTCCAGGGACTCAGAGAGGGTCTCTGCTTCAGAAATGGTTTTTGATCCCTCCACAAATGACTAAAGAAAATGAACTTAACCCTCCTTCTACTCCCCTAAATTGTTGTCCTTGATGACATAAATATGGCTGATAGACTTTAGGCAGTCCATATTTTCTGATAGAAAATTTTAGATATAATATTCCACAGTGAACTCTACCCTATTCTTGAATTTCTGCTCTTTACACATGCCTTTCCTGTGGTATTTAGATGTTGCTCTGCACTTCAGATTTTCATGAGTAAGGTATTATTTCTTGGTCTTCTAGATATCCATTGTTCCTTTTTGAAAATAACACACGTTATCTGGAATTTGAAATTTAGGAGAATTTATTCCGTGTCAATTACCTTCCTGCTTCAAAAGCAAGTTGGTAATATCTCTGAATTTAAAATATGCCTGCTTAGATGAGTTTTTTGGTCTAGGTACCTGCTGTTTTGGATCTCCTACTAGTACTTTCCCACAAGTCCTTCAAGGTGCATTTAACTCTTAGAGCCATACTGCATTTGAAGAGTTATCAGGGAGAGGGGAGCAGGGGTGAGTTTATTCTTCTAGTAAAGTGGCATTTGTGATGTATTTTGATTTCTTTACCCTCTCCTCTTTCCTCTCTCTTCAGTCCTTATGCTGCAGATTATTCTGGAATTTCTCTTGACATCATTGATAAATCTGTTCTTAAACCTATAATCACATGCTCCCTTTTCCATTATTCAGGGAAAATGCTGTTCTGAGGTGCTGTTCCTGCTCCATTTTATCTCTTCCTTTTCAGGAACACTGAGTTCCTCTTTTTAATGAGCTCATGTTGTTACTCGCGCGGTTAATTCTGCTTGAATTTTCTATGGGCAAATCTACACATTGTAGTTTGATAGCAAATTTGCTGAGCTGTACTAAGTTGCTGAGTCTCACATTAACTTTTATTTCCAAGAAGGAAAGGAAGCTGAAGATTCTAGGGTTTTGCCATGGATTAAAAGCACACAAGCAGTTTCACACGCATTTTTTTGTTTATATACAAGCGTTCCACGTATTCACTGCTTCTTTTGTTTAGTAGTTTCGTAACAACTGTTTGTGGTACTGTGTTGTTAAGGTGCAGAGGGATCAACATTGATGTCATACTTTTCAAAAAACCAAATACAGGCCCTGAAGCCAAAAATAACATTCAGCACCTTAAGGGACTTGCAATGTCCAGTGTTACAAAGTAATGATCTACAAGGAAAACCAGAGGAGTCCTGCAGTACAGAGGAGCTCTTTGAATGGCTGGGTGCTGTCTTGAATCAAGTTAGCTTGTAAGTACTTGAATTTGTTTGATCTTTAAAAATGTTTTAAGTAAGGAAAGCCACAATTTATTTTAATAGTTGAATAATAATGAAGACAGACAGTGTTTTGTAAGTGGGAGTCTTTTATGCAGTCAAAGGTTTGTTTTATGTCTTAAATGACTTTATGTTTTTAGGGGTTACCCATATGTACTGGATTGTGCTGGGATAATTTTCTTTGTAGTAACTGGTGTGGTGCTGTGCTTTGGATCTCTGACCAAGAGTGTTGGTAACAGGGGATGTTTTAGCTATTGATGGGCAGGGCTTGCACAGTCTGAAGGCCTTTTTCTCTCTCTCCTACGGCCCTGCCAGTGAGGAGGCTGGGGGTGGGCAGGAGGCTAGGAGAGAACCCAGCCAGGACAGCAGACCCCTCTGAGCAGAGGGATATCCCACACCGTGGGATATGGTGACATGCTCAGCAAAAGCTGGGGCAGAGATGGGTGGGAAATGTTTGGAGTTGCAGTGTTTGTCTTCCCAAGTCAGTTAGAAGCCCTGCCTTCCTGGAGATGGCTGTGCATCTGCCTGCCCATGGGAAGTAGTAAATTAATTCCTTTGCGTGCTTTGCTTTCATGTGGAACTTTTCCTCTGCTTATTAAATTGTCTTTATCTCAACCCATGCTTTTTCTCCCATTACCCTTTCCGTTCCAGGTGGGAGTGAGTGAGGGAGCAGCTGTGTGGTGTTTGGGTGTTTACAGGGTTAACCCACGGCACCATGAGATCTTTTGTATTGATCACTTNGGCTGACAGGAGCACATTACTGTAACACTTGTACTCAAACAATTGTGAAATCACAAAAAGTGATTTCTTATTTGAAATCACTTTTAAATACTTTTCAGTTGGAAATAAATAGCAAAATATATAAATGTAGACTTTTGTTTTAATTAGGAAATGAGCTGGAAGCTTGGCATCAGTATAAAAAAAAGTAATAAACACTTTTAGATGTCTTGAATTTGAAAAAGCCTGCCCTGTATTCTAGTCATGACTGGTTTTTATCTGAATTTCTAAGAAACTGTGGCTGTATGGTACTCCTACATTTTTAAAATGAGGAGTAGATAATATCTGGCTTTGATTATTAATAATCTGTTTCCTCTCTGGTGGTAAAAGTATTTGTGTCAAGCATAGCCTTAGACTGTATTACTTCCTCCAATGTCTTTTTTCTTCCCTGATTGCAATTGTTCTCATTAAATGTTCAATTTTATGAAAGACAGTGCATGCTGTAGGAAAGTCAGAACAGCTACTTTACAACTTAGAACTTTTTCTAATTGCTACAACTTGCAGGTTTGCCATGTATAAAACTATGGTAGGAATAATAGATAGTCAGTCTTGCTTTGTTCCCTAATGTATTCTGAATATTTTCTTTCGAGTTTATTTATTATGGACTAAACTTTTTAACTGTTAGAAAATTTTCATTAAAGTTTGTCTTTGATTGTTGTACTTTATACTGTAGACTTGAATGTGCTGCCTATTCCATTATAATCAGTGATGATCTTGTCTTCTTACTTGCAGTTGCTATTTTGGTGAACCAAAACTGGCATATTGGCTGACCTTAACTGTGCATGGCTTTGCAGACAGCCCTGTTTCCTGGAGAGAAAGTGAACATGGTTTCCATAAAGGAGGAGAGAACTTGTACAACTTTGTCATTTTTAGAAATCTGGACTACTGGCTTCAGATGGCTGTAGGAGCTCATGATGATTGCCCTCCATAAAGCTATGTCCACAGAAGAAGTTCTCAAATAATGCCCTGTTACTGACAGAAAAATAATAAAATATTTTTTGTACAAATAGTAATGTAACAGATTAAGTACTAAGAGTCTGTTCATGTTTTTGTTACTTGTAGCCAATGGAGGGAATGGATTTGTGTTTCTTCACTCTCATACAATGCCTTCTGAAAAACTTCACAAAACTTCACAGCTTTTTGGAAAAGTTAAATTGTTGATGGGTTTTTTCAGGAATTGATTGTAGGTAGTCCTCTTTTCCAGGAGCAAATTTGGCATTTGAAAGTTAGCTTTACAGATTGCTAGCTAAAATACTTGACAGAAAAGCCCATTTTGGGATTAAGTGTTTTATTTCTTTACATTAAATATCTGCAAAACCTTCATATCCCTGCTTAAGATATTTCAGCCTACGTGCTAGCAAAAAAACCGAAAGGGGATATGTGTTCTCCCTGATTTGGTAGGGGGTAGGAGAATAAAGGTGAGGAGAAGGTGTGTGGCACTGGGAGGAGCACGCATTAAACATGGAAAAAGTGAAGGCTTTACTGACCTGCCCCCTGATTTTGCAGATCACAGTTGGTTATCAGAGGTCTGTTTTTGACAGTGATGCAAAAGCCTGCTGCTTCCTTTCTTTATTGACCTACACACACACAGAGTCTCTACTTCCAAAAGGAGGTTCTTGCTTACAGGGCTGCTCATGGAGCTGAATCCTGCTGTGATGTTATTGCAGACACATTTCTGGGAAGAAAGCTGTGGACATGCCCTCACACAATGCAAATTGATGTGAAACGGGTTTCATTAACAGTAAGTAGTAATGCTGAGAGCATAGGCAGCTGTTAAGAATCCATGCTACTCCTGTTGAAAGCCATGGAAAGGTGGATGGTGGTTTGGGGAAGGCAGGATTTGGGGTTTATTTTAAGGAGTAGGTATGTATCATTAAACTACCAATGCAGTGCTAAAATTGAAGTTGTTCACTTGATGGAGTGACAGAGTGGTACTGGAAATTGGAGAAAAGCTGTAGTGGAAATATCAGGGTGAGTGCACAGAAAAGCAGAAAGGCCATGGGAAGCAGCTAAGCTCTATAGTTACCTGTTTATTGTTTCTCTTCAGTGAGGAGAATCATGCTGGATGATTTAGCAGGTGGTACTTGTCTACCACACCCCTCCACTAACCATAACTCCCTTTTTCTCAGGTTCTGCTACATGTCCTACAAGCACAACTCCGATGAATCACCAAACAGTTTTCTAAATTACGATGTTGTTTGTCAAAACTGTTCTGCCTTGAGAGGTTTCTAGTAGGCTACCAGGAGCAGAAGTTACATGTACAGACACAGACTCACACAATCACAAACTGAACAGACAATGGTACAAGAGTCGGGAAGATTCTTGCCTTGGTGCATGACTGGGGAATGGTTAACACAACTTAACATGGTTGTGTTTCATTACTGTGCATCAGTGTGAAGGACTTGAGTTGTTGACTGAAGTCTGCTTTTGAAAGTGTCTGTTGAGGCATTATGGACTTCCATAAAAAAAAAACTAGTAACAAGAAGTATGTTCCTTTTTCCTCTTGACCAGAAAGTCAAGTTTTTACTTGAGCCTTCCTGGAAAGTTACACTTGTAGCGAAAATTTGAATATAAAGTTAAAAACCCCAAATTTTTAGGAAAAATTGAAGTTTGTAGCTTCAGAGCTACTAACTAGGTCCTGTGAATGTGACCATCTTTCTATTGGATTCTAGTAAAACCTTTGCTCAACAGTGTGTATGTGGGCATGAAAGCAGGTGTAATATATACTACTTGAAGGGAAAAAAATCTCCCAAAAGTGAGAATCTTGTATGGGTGGGTTTGCTTCCCATAGTTGTTCCAGAAGCAGCTGTGGGACTTGACTCAGAAGTGGCAGCACTAGGACCAGGTGAAGGGATTTTTCTAATGATTACTTGGTTGCAAGAGCAGGTTGGGCTCCTTGGTGGAGAACAAGCTGCACAAGTGCTGGTGGGTACACAGTGGTGATGGCCCCAGTGAGACCATTCTGGAAGGCAAGCTGAGAAAAAGGATTTCTCCTCAGCATGTGAGTATTAAGGTAAATATTTTTTTTTTTTTTTTTTTTGTGTGGCTGTCTGGGAAATCTCAGCAAAATCTCAGCAGATTGGTCAGTAGTTAGCTTTGCCTCTTGAGTACGTAGGCAATGAACTGCAAGCATTTCTCAAAGCTCAGTGTTGTAGTGGCTGTGCTGCATCCTACAGTCCGTAGTTTTCTGCTGGTGGTGGCTTCAAATGGCTTCTCCAGCTAAGGAAGGGATTAAAATACTGTCTGTGAATCCTGTAACTTGAGATGCTGGGCTGCTTTCTAGCTTTCTCCTGTTATCTGTAAACTGGTATAAAGTAAAATTGAAAAACCTCGTGCTGTTAATAGGCACTGCAGTTGGTCTGATCTTAGGCTCTGTGAGGTGATACTGTGCTAACCAGATCCATGCTTCCTAGCAAGGTCCAATGTTGCACTCAGCTCTAAGGAGAGACGCTTTCTTGTACTTGCTGGATTTTGTAGTTGCAGAGAAGAAAAACTGGGGTGGAATTTACTCCTATCTTACCTCCTGCAAAAAAAAAAAATGAATCCGAGGGAATATTATTTTCCCTGGGATGAGGTACAGCAGCCTGTTCTTTACCATCTGTACAGTCAGACAGAGCACTGTGTCTCCCCAGGAGACTCCCAGGCATGGAGGAGACCCTTGCTGAGGAGAGGAATGGGAAAGCATTGCTCACACGTTTGGGGATCCCCTCAGGAGGGAACATCTGAGGCTGAGCCAGGTGGGCAGTAGTTCAAGGAGGAATTGGGCAGGGCACGTGAGACGGAGATAAAAGTTTTTGCCTGAGAAAAAAAGATGGTTGCTGGTGATGTTCTTGCCCTTTGCGCCTGCCTGTAAGGGAGGACAGGAAAAAGGAAAAGGTTCCCGAGAGCTGCAGAAGTAATGGGGAGCAGCTGTGCACCAGCTGCTTCTGAGATCAAAGGCGACTAAGTGCTTACTAAAAAATTTTGCCTCAGGGGAGTGTTTTATCTAGCATGGGGAAGGAGAGCCAAAGATCTGAATGCAGAGACAAGCCTGAGGCAAGCTGCTTGTGTGAGAAGTAGAGGTTTTGTTGTCCTGGAATGCGGGCAGACGGTGATAAACCACTCCTCGAGAGCCAGGGAATTGCTCTGCTTTAACCTCAGATTTTCCACTGAGCTGTGCAGTCCTGCCTCTCTGCTGGTGGACGGAGAGGGGATTTTGTTGAGGGGGGTAGCAGAACCCTCTGGAAATGGGCCACAAATACCACATGCTTTTCCAGGCACACTGTGTTTGACTGAGTGTTTATGTGTGTTCATAGATTGGTGGGTGTAGAACAAATAGAGGACAAACTTTAATGTTGACAAAGGGAGATTAAAGCTGAGGTACTTGAATAGAATATGTTGCACAAAATCACTCTAAATAGAACAAATCTGCCTTTTTGGTTTGCAAATGCTGCCTGAATCAGAAACCTGTCTGCAGAAATAAAGGTATGTATCCCACAGAGGTGTGCATCCCTTTAGGAAGAGTGGGAGACTAATGATGGCCATAGTACCACCATTGATGGTTATGGGAGGAAAGGAATATTAGCATGAGGGAACTCTGAGAAAAGATAGAGATAAGGATGTGAAAGAGAAATTTCTCAGATTCGGGAGCTGCTGTGGTTGCAGAGGGAAAATAGCACAGGTGGAGTTTGGGGAATGCAGGAGAGACAAGAACCTGTGCTCATCTAAAGCAGCTTGACAAGGAGGTGACAGAGCTTAATGAAGGAGAAACATCAGCTCTCTTCTGGTTGCATCATGCTGTCATTTAATGGGAAATACCCATTTTGGAGCGGCTAGTCAATATGTCAGTTTGGATGAAGGGGAAAAAAACCAAGTTCACATCTCATCAGCCTGGGGTTTGCATAGCAATTATGGGAGTAAGGAAGGTTTCACAAAGATGGACCATAATGCTCTTGTTGGAAATAATTTGTGTGCTTTTATTATTCCTTGCTACAGGCTGCCTCTCTCTGGTTTACAGAGAAGTTATAGAAATGCTAAAAATTTACAGCC
>VZTT01019243.1:4892-20311 GCA_013400855.1 Buphagus erythrorhynchus | reverse complement strand
CTATAATTGACTTAAATGCCATATCATGTACTTGTGACTGATTTGACAGGAAGGTGGTGATGTGTTCCTGGTGTCACTGATGTCTGTGCTGCTGTTCAGGATGGCATGAGTTGCATCTCTCATGTTAAATACTTCAGAATCACAGTCTGAGACTCGTGGAACCTCTGTGCCTGCACTGATCTTAAAGGTCAGTAGGAATAGCTGGCATTTAGCAATTCGGTGTATGGGTTTGCAAGTTCCATGAATTAAGTATTTAAAATTATATAAGCATCCTCAGAATACATCTGTAAAAAGCAGCAGTCCCTACAGGGTTTTGAAGACTTTAAAAAAGCAGACCATTGTGGTGTTTATTTGTGACAAGTAATTCCCCAGTGGCATTGACAGCCTTCAGGCTGGACACTTAGCCCCACAAGGTGCATTTCCTCTTCTTCTCAGAACAGAGGTGCAGAAAAGTGGGTGTGCTGAGTAGTGAGCTACACTAGCTGGGAGACAGTGTGAAGGATTACAGTGCTCTTTTGGATTCTAGTGCAGCCTGCACTGGTGAAAGGTTTTTGGTTGGGTTTTTCGGGGTTTTTTAGGGGGGTGTGGTATGGGACATGAGGACAGTTTGAGATAGAAAGAGAAATGTGCCTGAAGTGCAGTGATAGAGACCTCTGGGTTTTACTTGTAGCCCTGGTAACAAATTGCTGGCTGACCTTCTACAAATAGCTCTGCAGTTCTGTGCTGCTCTGACACTTTCCCATTCAATGCAACAGCCTCAGAGATGCTCCTTGCTTTGCAGAGCACTCTGAGAGAGCCGTAGGTTACCATTTAGTGTTCACAGAATTTACCTCCGAACCTGGAATTGGTGCTTGCCACATCCATTTTCCGCTGAAGACTGCTAATCTGAGCCGGGGTGGTTTTGGCCAAGCCTTCAGGGTAAAACAAGTCCTATCTTTCCTCTACCTGCCTGGAGGGTGATGTAAGTGAAGGAAGTAGGATGGGGTTTACTCTGCTTCAGGCAAGACTGTAATGTGCTGGAAAAACGTGGCTCCATTTAGTCAGCAGCATTGCAGAGAACAGAGGGATGAAGGGTAACTAAGGGCAACATGGAGCATTTGGGATATTTATAAAAATGTGAAATAACTTTTCTTATTGAAAGAATGGTTGTGGATCATTAAAGGAATCAGTGGGAACATGCTTTGTGAATCAGGAGGAAGAGCAGTCCTTAGCAGTTGCTAATCTATTTATGTCCCAGTCATGCTCAGAGTGTGGCTTTGAGGTCTGCAGCTCTTGTAATTGCCTGGAATATGTCACTCTACAGCAAGATTCATTGTTCTGCTCCCCTTGAGAGGAAGGCTGGGATTTTTAGATGTAGGACTTAGCTTTCAGTCAAGCAGAGAGACATTCCCGAGCATTGTTTTGCTGAAACACTATTAATTATGGCTCCCATTATAAGCATGTCAGTTCTATGTGATCTAGGCAAAAATTGATGCATTTGGTGGGAAGTAGCCCGACCTTTATTTTGGGGATTATACATGAGGTTTAGGAGCCAATTTTTGATCCCTGTTGATAGAAGTCCCTTAAACTTTGCAGAATCAGTAGGATACTTTTTTGGTTCCCTGATTTCTCAAAGGGTCAGAGACTTAATTTTTTTCTTTCCTTTTTCTCTACTTCTTGCTGCCAGGTTTTCTTTACTATTCCCCAAGCAACGCTCAAAACATTTAGACATTAAGCTTCTCATTAAATTAGAGTGAAATCAGAGCTCTGTGCCTTGCAACAAAGATTTAGAGGGGCAAGATTCAGCAGGGATTGAACACGTTTTCAGGAAGCGATATAAGATGTGGCTTCAAAAGGGCTTCCAGCCCAACCTCACCCCTGTTACTTTGCATGGGAACCTCTCTCCTCTCTGCCTTCCCTTGAAGAGAAGTGAGTGCCTTTTTAAATAATGAAGAATTCCTGCAGCTTTCTTTCAAGTCCCCAAGGTATTGTTGACCGTGGGAACCTCTCGTATAGCTCCTATGGAAGTGGGAGCTTGGAGTGTAGCCATGACACTTCCATGTAAGAAAGCACACAAGCTCTAGGCAAAACTCTTCACTGGTGTTGGCAGACCAGGTGGAAAAGCCAATTTTTATTCTACAGATTTGTTTCTTTTGTGAATGACAGTCTATGCTGACTTTTCCTCTCTGGGGGCTCAGAGTGGAGTTGCTGCTCAGTTTCAGCCAAATGTGAGATTTTTTTTTTAGATCCAGATGCTGTTCCCTCTGTTCTTCTCTAATGCATGGCTGGATCAAATGAATTTTATGCTAAAGGACCTCTAGAGTGGTGAGCTGTGAAGAAAATGTCTTTAACATGACTATCAGAAGGTAGGCTTGCCCCATGCAGGGCTGCTTTGGTGTTCCATAAACTGGAGCAGCTCTTTCTTGTCTTACTCCAGTATGCACCAGTGAGTTGGTTCAGGAAGTTCAAGTCCTCCTGGATTCACTGACATCTGTTTCTAAAAGATGAAAACTGCAGCAGTAACATATAATGGATGTTTGGCTGAGGCTTTTTCAATAATACAGAAAAGGCTTCATGAACCAGACTTTGTCCAAAATGTCATAGATGCTTGTTCCTGTAACTTTTGAGGACATGGCAGAAGCACCTCAGGTTCCTAAGGTGTGCAGCTCATACAGCTACTACTCTAAAGGGGTTGTGGTTGGCCCCCTTTTTACCTCTGAGTTCAAAGAAGTCTAAAAGGATAAAGAAGAAAATGAATTTAGAAATTTGTCTTGGACAGAGACTAAACATGAAAAATTTTGCCTTGAATCTTTTTCAATAATAATCTAGAAGTATATGCAGCATTTTCCAGACATAAGATGAGGCTCTGATGTGTTTCTCTCCAAACTCATCTCCAAACAATCTGCGAGTCTTGTGATCACAAGAGAACAGAATATTTGGATAGCTGATTGCAGTATGCATAAAGAACTCTCGGGTTCTTCCACAGTGCCCTGAATTTGGTAAGAACCTGTTTTTATTCTTCCTTATAAACAAATAGGTTACAATGCCAAATACCTCTGAGCATGTTTAAGTTCACTCCATTCACAAACGAGCTGAGATACTGCCCTGTTCTAAGTGAACATCTACAAATACAGGAATCTGTGCAAAAAAAAATCAAGAAGCTGATTGGTGTTGTACAAACTCTCTTGGTTTCTTGACCTGGTACAACTAAAAAAGCCTCTTGATAATTGCCCATGAAAGGCATTCAAATGTTTTTGTCAATCCACCTGCAAGCATGCAGGCTTATAAATACTTCCTGCTGTGGATGGCATCCTCTGGTGGCAGTGGCCCCTAGAGCTGAGTCCTCTCAGCTCTGAGTTCTTCTGTGTGACCCTGAGTCAGAGCATATTTTTCTGGAATCAGATTTGTCAAAGAATCTTGTTTCCTGTTTAGAAATAGAAAAAAGTAGCAGCTTCTTGTGGAATTCAGTTTCTCTTGGCGTCACTCGTCTTCAGTTTGCCTTTTTTTTCTTTTTTTTTGTTTGTTTGTTTTGTTTTTTGACCTGCACAGATGTTTCCCTGTGTCTGTAATCTGAAATTACTACAGTTGGTTTTATTGCAGAGGGTATAAACTTTATTCCTGCTGTCTAAACCCTTCGTGCATGAACTTTCTGGATGTTCTCAGTGAAGGATTCACTATGGGTAGGAGCACATTTAGAGCGAAACAATGCAACTTCTGAGCACTTTGCCCAATTTCTAATCAGTTCTCATACTGAACATGAAGTGCCATAGCCAGCTAGCAGCATCATGTCTAGTGCAGTACTAATGTGTAAAAAACAGACAATCTTTGCCTTCTGGTGCTTCCTTAAAAAAAAAAATCATGGAGAAGAGTATCAAAGCTGCACAAAACATTTTGCTTCTACTACAAAAGGGAGGCTGCAGAAGAGGGAAACGCACTGCAGAGTGTTTCACCCAATCCAGTGCTTTTAAACTTGATTTGCCTGTTTAAAGAAGGATTAGAAATGTCCTTGCCCCATGGTGCTGCAGTTGGACAAGCAGCCTGTTGAGTTGTGTCCCTGTAGCTGTTCCAAGGGTGTTGCTGCCAGCAGGATAATGCCCTCTTTACCAGGTTCTGGAGGTACTGAGGAATTACCAAGGGGATCCAACACTCCTTGTTTTCCCTCTCGTTCAATAGCAGCTGGCCTTGGTGAGGCAATTTCCATCTTGTCTTGGTGTGGAAAAGGTTAGGACATGAGAAAATCCTGAAACAGACTGTCAAGAGCAGTAACAGTGTGAGACAGTGAAAACCAGTCTCAAGATACTGTCAAGAGCCTGGGGAAGTTTTCTGGGAAGGGAATTGAAGCTGACCCAAGAGAAGTCTGGACTATTAAGTTAATTATCCTGTCATGAGGTTTTTGAAAGCAAAGATGGAGCTCTATTAATGTGTTGGCTTCATGGCGAGTGAGAGCTGGCTGGAGCCTGTTCATCTGAATGTATTTTTTGGGATGAATTAGAGTCGAAAAGCCTGTGGGTTTTGTTGAAAAATGGCATTTTGAAAGAAGCAAGTTGGCTGCTAGGATTCAGAATCACAAGAGAGCCAAAATAAGCTTCATATTTCTTAACCCCCCTGTCACTGTGAGGTCCAGATTATCCTAGGTGATATGCAAATGCACAAGGATGGAGCACTGTGAGCTGACAGGTTTTCATGAGAAGGGGGCAAAGGGAAAGAAGCCACAGTCGCCCATTATGTAAATATATGGCAGGTATGAAAAAGACTGAGCTATTTAAACCTGATAATGTTTGTGAGGAAAGGCAATAAGAATAGGAAAAAGAGGTAGGGATATGAGTTAACTGAAAACTCAGACTGTGACTTCAGCATTTGGCACAAGTCAGCAGAATAAATAAAGCATAGAAATGCTGGGGGGCAGGGAAAGAGACGTGTCCAGAGCAGAATAAACAGCCAGTCTTGAGCCAGAGTACTGTGCATTGTGTTAGCAGACATCAAGTTGGGTTTGTGGGAAAGATGGATAACAGCAAAACAGACTAAAGGATTTGAATAAAGGCAACCAAAAAATTGTGCTCCAGTCATTTTTGTACTCTGGTATGAATCGGATGCAACTCCAGGGGACTTCAAGGATGAATACTGACATAATGCTAGGAGAGAAATGAGCTTTCTTTTTATTAGAAAAGATGCAGATTAGATAAAATTGTGATTTATGTCATTCTGAGCATGTGGGGAGCTGCCATCAAGGACTGAGAAACCTGTATATTACAAAGGCTCAAGGAAAAAGGAACTGAATCCTGAGGGACTGCTTATTCTCTTCTGATACAAAATGATCATTAGGAAAGATAAACTTATTAAAATTAGGTAGTAAATATAATTTTGGGCAGATTGTAGCCAACAGTACCCACGGCCTATTTCATGTCACTGTGAATGGGCAACTAAGAGCCTAAATGTCTCAGTTTCTCTGATGTTGTGTAGTAGCAGCTCTGGATAGCTCAAACCAGAAAAGTGCCAGGCTTCCTTCAGCACCCATGTTCCTTTTCCAGATATTGCTGGCCTCTTCATCTGGGAAAGGTTTTACATGTCCTTGTCAAAATCTGCTCTGAGTGTTGGTGAAGTTCTGCTTCAAGGGTGGTTGGAAAAGGACACGCAGCAGAGAGGGATGAGGGGGTTAGGTACATGTGCAGATACTGTACTGATCCAAAAGATGAGGAAGGATGTAATGCCCAGCCTTACAGGACTCTTCTTTCATGTGGCTCCTGAGGGACACCATTTCTTATAATTCCATGTTTTGTATGATTCAATCAGGAGATGTGTAGTTCCCACTACAGAAAGAAAACTACTGTATGGATTATCTCTTTCCAGACAGGAAAAGCCTGTGCAGATCAAATAACAGTCCAAAATCTTTTCACTGTTCCCCTTTCTGTTTAAAAAAAAAAAGGTTTTTTGTTTACCACAGAGGATATCAAGGAGGATGCCTGATATCCACCTCTAGAAATCCTGGAATTCCTTGTGAAATTTTCCCCATCGTATAATCTTGCACCAAGAACCTTTAAAGTGAAGCTTCTGAAGCTGTGCCAGGATGCCTCGGTCTGCAGTTTAGTGAACATTTCTTATTTTCACAAGTGTTGCATTCAGAAATTGTACTGCTACAATGGTAGGTCATTGTGGCAGGGGGATGAAATTGAATTTAAAGTTGTCATGATGCCAAGGTAATTGGGTGACTTGTTAGTGAAACCTTTAAAAAAAGAATATTAGAGAAAAAAATGTAGCTAAAATTCTTATGATGGGCAAAACCCTGTAAACTTATTGAGTAAGTTATCCATGCAGAATATACTTTTGACACTGAATATTATACATTGGGTGTGTGTAGTTGGCTTATTATGTATCCTAAACATATTTTAAATATGGGCTTTTAAAAATTTAAGCAAGATTTATTTCCTGTTTGTTTTTACTTACTGTTGTGTGTCTAAATCTCATGGTTACTGTCAGAAATGTAAAACTTCACTACTGTTTTAAAGCCTAGGTTCGTTAATTTGCTCAAATAAAAAAAAAAAGTAGGTATGAGGGAAAATCTGTAACAGATATTTTTGAGAAGCTGGAGGTCATTTTGCTTTGCTGCAGGACTCTGCAAATGGTTATATGCTTGTCAGTTAAACTGGTTTGGGGTTTTTTACCCATTCTGGGCACCCAGCCAGCCTAACTTACAAAACTGCAATTATCATGATTGTTAAGAATAGTTCCACTGCTTCCCTTGGATTTCTTCTGCCTTGCTTCTTTTCTTCTTTGAGGAAGTCTTAAATTTTCCTGTCAGTTCTGAGGAGACCCTGATTTTCCCCTTAGGGGTTCCCACAGAGTCGCAGAGTCAGAGGCCCTCCAGCTCCCTGATAAATGTAATCCTATCAGAGGCAGCAACAAGCCAGAGTGCCACTCCACAGGATCAAATCCCCAACCTACAAAGCGAGATCTTGCTGCTGGGAGAACCACAGTGCTCTGGGTTTTTAAAATTTTATAGTTCAAAACAGAATTTCTAAATACACTTTGAATTTGAAGGCTGAGAGGCTTTGGCATTTGCATCATTCCTCATTTATGACTGCCCTGTTTCTGTGGCAGCTGGTCAGTGAACGCTTCCAAGGTCCATAAAAGAGGAATCAAAGAGAAAGAGCTGGCAGCAGATGTTGGCCACCCAGCATGACTTTGGGCTGCAAGCACCATGGTCTGAGGGCACCTGGGGTAGGGCAGCACTTACTGCACTCTTGCCTCTGGACCCACATTCTCCAGAAGGAATAAGCCACTTCTGTCAGGCTCCTGGACAACTCCTTTCCACATCTAGGGTGTAAGTGTGGATGGCTTTGGTTATCAGGGAGAGCACACTGGAAGGTGCAGTTTCACGTTGCTGCTGTGAGCTGGGATCAAGCCTGTGAGGTGTTGATAGTGCCTTGATCGGGTGGGGAGAGTGGGCAAGTCTGTGACTCGAGCAGTGCTGCACTCTGCTCTTTTATCATCAGTGATTTGCAGGGCAGGCACGGGCGCCTTTGCGGCTCCCCAAACAGAGCTCCTGCTGCGCCCGATAGGAACAACGGGTGGAGAAGATCCTTAATCTTGGCTGCCCTCCCTGTGGGGGAGCACTGCCTCCTTCCTGTGCCACACATGGATTTGGGGTGGGATGCTCTGATTCTCCTTCCTGCATGCCAGTGGTTTCAGTTTGGGGCGGGGGCCTGGAGGGAAATCCAGAGCTTATCTCACTGGTGCCTTGTGCTGCTGGGCTGCTGTGCCTCAGTGATAAGGCGCCTCTGGCTGCTGGTGCTGCAGCTCTTCTCAGGTTACAGCTGCTCTTCTTCATCAGGATGCACTTACAGGAGCGCCTGTAAGATGATGGGGAAATAATGATGGTGTGTCAGGTTGTTGTGTACTGCTGGCCAGATACTGCCCATCAGGGAACTTCCCACGTTCAAACCACCTTCCTGGGATACAAAGCTCTGTCAGGAACTTCTGGACAATTTTTATATGGCTCATTTATTTATTTTATATATGTTAGCACCACAGACTGCTGTATTGCTTATCACAGAGCATCCCAAGCTGGAAGGGACCCACAAGGATCATGAAGTCCCAGTCCTGGCCCTGCACAGGACATCCCAAGAGTCAGACCGTGTGCCTGAGAGCATTGTCCAAACACTTTTTGAGCTCTGTCAGGTTGGTGCTGTGACCACTGCCCTGGGGAGCCTGTTCCAGCACCCAACCACCCTCTGGATGAAGAACCTTTTCCTAATACCCAACCTAAACATCCCCTGGCACAGCTTCAGGCCATTCCCTCGGGTCCTGTCCCAGCTCGGTGGCAAAACTGTAATTTCAATGCCTGTGTGTCAAGAACTGTATAGAAGATATGCCACGTCTTGTTCAGTGAGTTTTGTTCCCAAAGCATTAACTTAGGATGTAAGCATTGGGTGGAAGCATCCTGCTGTTAGGAAGTGCAGTGAGGGAGCTGAATGGCATTTTAAAAGTGGGCTAACCACAGATTTCCAGAAACTCCTCACTTATTTTCAGGTTTTGAGGTATCTCATTAATATTATTCTTGCACACCTACTGCTTTTTCTTTTCCTCATTGAAAACTAAGTTTCCAACCAATTATGTTTAAACTGTTTAATGTCTGTGAAAAATCTGTTTGCTGATCTAACCTGCTAAACCCATAGCAGAATGTAAAACAATTGAATGAATGTGAAAATGTATATTTACCTTCATTTGAATGGCTGGTGTGACCATGGGGGTATCCATTGTACAGGAACCTGAACTGCAGACCTTGAGGCTGTATTTTTTTTCAGGTATTAAATGCAGTAACCTATCTTCTTGTGCTAGGATCTTTCAGAATGATCAGAGATCTGAATTATTTTTTAAGGTTTTATTCTGAGAGTGGATTGCGAGAGATTTCCAAATTTCCTGCTTTACATCATTAGGATTAGCAATTTGCAAAGATCTTCTTTTGAAGGCGTTGGAACCAATTCTGCTGCCCCTTCAGATGTTTATGATTCTAGGGCAAACTGAGCCTCTTCTTATGAGCTGAAAGAGGTTATCCAAAATGTCCAAAAGATTATGGAATTGTTGCCCCTGGTTCCTCCATCAGACTGGGGGTGTGGTTTATTTTTCTTCAAGAAAATTCATGTCAAGGCCATTTTTCTTTCTCTTCCCTTGGATGCGTGGACTTGTTTCATCTCCATCCAGAATGCAATTTTCTGCCAACATGCAGTTCCTTCAGAAACATTAACGAATGAAAGTGTGACTTCAATTATTCTTAGATATGGCATAATACTGCCCTCAGAAATCCTTCTGTGGGTGCTGCAGCCCAGCTCTGCAGAGCCTTATTTTGACATGACTGGCCCTGAGAAGCCTACCAAAAACCAAGCAGAAAAACTTCTAGTGGCCATGGTGGCTTCCCTTTGTTTTGTTTTGATCCCCCTGATACAAGGGGTCATTCAGTTTAAGAACTCCCAGCTTTGCACTGTTTTAATTTTGTTAACTGTTATTTAGCATCCAAAATAATGCTTCCAGCATATACGTTCTGGGTTTATTAAGTTTCCAGCTTAAACCCCCACTCATCTTTCTGAGCATCAAGGCAGGAGAGGTGGGTGTACAGTGGAGAGAAAGAAAGAAATACAAGGCCATTATATTCTTTGAACGTGGAAAGAAAATTGTATCATTTTGTCATTTTTACTTTACATCACGTAGTGCAAGCATGATTTCTGTAGAAGTGTTTGTTTTGGTTTTTCCTGGCATAGCAGGTAATTTTAAGTTTGTTTTGGTTTTTTTAGTAATATTGTTTGGTCAAACATCTCAGCCCACCTTGGCAAGCTCAGTGAATTCCAAGAACTTTGTATTTGTAAGGAGCAGCATCTTATTTCACAGAAGTTGCTACTGTCAGCAGCCAGTTTACTCAGCACATGACTTTGGGGGTGGCCTCAGCGAGCGCCTTTTCCTACTGAGACAAATCTATAGTTTTGTCTGGCAGTCAGAATATTTTGCTGTAGAGGGTTATGAGATTTGGAAAGCAGCACCGTGGAAGTACTGGTTTATTAGAACATTGTGAGTTGACTTCTCACCCTGCAGAGTTGCACAGCTGCTCTATAGTGAGTGATTAGTTAGTTATACCCAGACGACGTGGTACAGATGAGTTACAGTGGCTCTAAAGGCTCACACTACCTGCTTCTTCTTGGGTACTCCATGTGGTTCTGCTTCAGCATGACTGCCATGGCTGGGTAACTGCCCAGCTTCAATGACTCAGGCAGAATTTGGAAGAAAATTCAGAACTTCAAGGAGCTGCTGAGGCCAAAGAATTGTTTCAGGTATAAGGCATGGATTTGTTTTGGTTAAGCATTGAACTCCTGTTTATCCTAGAGGAAGTAAGTTTCTTTTTCTTTGAATTAATAACTTTTCTTTATGTTTTTTCAAGACAGGGTAAAAGATGACCCCTGTTTTACCGAGTTGAGCTATACTTATGTGTGCCCTGGGTGATTTGGTATCATCCAGCAGAACTTGGGTTCTCAAAGACTAAAGCCTGCAGTGATCCAGGGCTTGATGACCCTGCAGTCCAAGCTAGAGAAGAAATTTGTGATGATGACTGGAGAGTTGGAAAATGAATGCAAGCTGGCATTTGTTTCTTTTTGCAGCATGGCAGAAGCTGGAAGGAACCTCTGGTGGTCAACTGGTCCCACCCAACCCTGCTCAAGCTGGACCATGTTCCGAAGTCTGAGTGCCTCCAACGTTGGAGACTCCACAGCCTCTCCAGGCAACCTGTGGCAGTGCTCAAATCAGCTTGACACTTAAGATAGTGTTCCCTGCTGTTCATGGCCTCCTGTGCTTCAGTGTGTGTCCACTGCTCCAGTGTTGTCACTGGGCACCACTGGAAAGAGCCTGGCTCCATCCTCTTTGCACTGCCTGCTGGGGGTTTATTGATGAGATCCTGCCTGAGCCTTTCCTTCTCTGTATTGACCTTCTAGGAGTGGTTGAAGTCCCCTATGAGGACGAGGGCCTGAGACTTAAAATCTGAGTTTAGACACAGGTACTGATAATGTCCTCCAGACTGTGTGGAACAGGTATATGTCTACCTGGTGTTCCTGTCAACTGTAGCTCTTCCAGAATTGAGCACAATAAGAATTCAGGGAGAATAGCTGCCACTCTTCTACTTCTTTCTGTAGCTCCTTTTACTTACTACAGTTTTTCTTTTTGGTTTCTAATTCTACTTATTTGTTGTATTTTTCCCCTGTGCAAGAGTGATGAGGATCAGAATTTCATCACCATCTTCTCATTTTGCATCACACTTCAGTATCTTCACCCATCAAACCGCTTTTCATCCTGTGAGTACCTCAAGAGCAAATTATATTTGGGGTTTGTTTGTTAGGAAGCTTGGTGTGACTTCAGTCATATGCCCCCCGAGTAAGGAAAGAAAATGCAAAGGGCTGTGAGTGAAGTATTTTCTAGAGAAATTGGAGGGGCAGGACCACTGTGATCTTGTACTATACAGATACTTCTTTCCTTGGAAAGGCAAATTCACCAGTGTGCCATCTCCAGTAGAACTGAGCTCCAGCGCTGCATGACCAAAGGTTGCCAACTCTGACTCTGTTGCAAGCTCTGTTACAGTCTGTGTTGACAGCTACTGGCAGTGCCTTAGGATGGAAAATCATGTGGCCAACTGTAACTGAGTTGAGGCATTTCCTCCCTCCTCCTACTCTCTCCTCATACTCGCAGATGGACACTTGTCGTGTCCCAGATGAATGTGAAAGTGCTTTAACTTCCAGCAACAAACCTAGGTAGAGCATTGGCTCCATTTATTGAAGTTTTACCTGTCCATTTGGCCAGAAATGTTTTGTTTGCTGCCTCACTCCCGAACTGGTTGAAGTCCTACTTTATCCACTGTTTGGGTAAAGTATGAACTCTATCTGTGCAAAGTTAAGCAATTTAGAGCTCAGTATTATGTGTTTTTTCTATTCTTTTCAAGTATCCCTGACTTTAGGAAATTAATCCCACCTAAACAGGTAATTTAATTTCCCTTTTTTCCATAATAATAATAATTGTCCAGCTTCTGAATTACAGGGAAGTGTCTCTTAGCAATGTTGCCAATCCAGGAGAGGACTTGCTCAGAGGAACTGTTTCAAATCCTGGATTCGTGCAAATTAGGGAGTGTGAACATGGAAAAAAATCTACAGGCAGGTTTAGATCTTCAGATTACCCATAAATGTTGTAGGTTAGCTAACCCAGAGATTTTTGCTCAAAGAATGCATCAGCAGAAGGTGGAATTAAGTAAACACAGAGCTTTCAAACAGCTCCAAGTATCTTCAGCCCATGGGTCTCTGCTGCTATTTGTTCAGCGGGAGAAAAGTTCTGTTACTTGCTTCCAAAAATAAATTTAGATGTGATAGAACTTCTGTAGGGAAAGCTTCAGTGGTTACTGCAGTCCAGTGGCCAATGCTCATCAGTTTGCTGTTTTGGGTAATGCCTGGGCTGTTGCCTATTTCAGAAAGAGAACTCAAATGTCATGGAAGGACTCCTACACTGCATTAGCAAGGCTCCTGTGCTACTTTTAAATTTCAGCACCAACACACAGTTGCCTCACAGATTGTCTCTATGTTGTCTCTATGTTCCATAACTAATTAAGCAAATCGTGTAGCAGCGGTTACAATCAGGATAACAGATAGTCTTGACAGGAGATGCAGGGGTCAGGAATGAATTTTATATTCCAATACCATTATTCCTAATTCTGCTAGCCATTGACTGGCACCCAACAGGAGATTTGTCTTCATGCCTGAAGGAGGAAAAACCAGGAAACTTTTTGTTTAAAAAAAAAAGCCCTGTGGAAGTTCTCTTGGCAGTTATTTAGAAAGATACTAAGTTCTTGCATTACATGTGGGCTTAACAATTTGTGCTGCTCCAAAATCCCCCAGATTCACACTAGAATTAAAAAAGAAGAGCCATTTTGAAGTACCACTACTTCTGGAAGGCTGTGACCCCAAGCCTGGACCTTTAGAAGAAATGCTGGCTGCAGAGTTTTCACATGCCTGGGGGAACATTTGTGACTTTGGTTGGATTCAGTCATCAGAGCCTAAATCTGATTCTTCAGGTTAGGTAATCTGTGCAGTACTGTAAATTTATGTAAAACAGTACAAGCATCAGCAGTGAATCAGGCTTGACAAAGACCTCTCTCTTATGTGAAGAAAAGCCTTGAAAACACTCATTAAAAATATGTCTCAAGTCAGTTCTTCTGATCTCTCAGGTTTTCTTGCTTGTTATTAGAGGTCTATAATGTTCCTGTCTTTGTTCTACTATGGCTTTGCAGAGACTGAACTACACTTGACTGTAACCTTCACATACATCAAAAGATATTTACTGACTCTATACTGAAAAGAATAGGACAGTATTTTCCTAAAGAAACAGCATTCCTGTAGTCCAGTGTACGGCCAAAAGGTGTGTACTATTTATGTATGAGAACAGAATTTGTTAAGAGTGTCAAGTCAGTTACTGACGATGCCTAGGAAGTGGCCTGAATGACTTCTTCCAGTCAGATAGGAATTTAAACAGTCAATAGATTATTCACATTTTATCATGCAAACTGTAGGCAGCGTAAGAGCCTGATAGCAACACAAAAATTGAATGAAGTAGAATTATCTTTTCAGTTGAACTGCCTGTACCTTCAACTGATTTAATTCTAAACGTCTTCACTGTACCAGTTCATTCATGTTTAAAGAAAGCATAAATAATCCTCCAGCTGATACATATATGTATGAACACTATGGCTTTAGAGGTGCCAGAAAAGAGATCTTTTCTTCTCCTCTCCCAAATTCAACCAAGGAATTCTAACTTAACCCCCACGATTGTAAGGAAAACAGTCTTTTTTTAGATTGAAAAAAAACTTTTACTGAACATTAGTTTGAACTCTAACAAAATAATTAAAAGTAGAATGACTCCCTATGTCTTCTTTCTTGATCTACCTCCTGCAAGAGAAAACTTCTATAAAATTTACATCAATAAATTAATGCTCAAGTTTTAATTTGAAGGTAATGAAGAGCTTTTTAAACAAAATAAATATTAAAGCCTCTAAGTTACAAGATTTGTTTCAGCAACTTTAAAATCAGAATGGAAGTGTCTTTGAAAATGACAACTTTGAGAGAACCGTATTTAAAATGTGTTAAGAAATATTAGTTTTATTTAACCAGTTTTCACAGCTGAATATTTATTCTATAAAAACTTTACAGATTGTACAGTTTATATATAGTTCAAACTACTAGAACAAAGAAGTAGGTCCCACAGATGCAAAAATACTGTACCAATCCAAGGTAAAGGCAGATTTACACACTGTACAGCTCTCCACTGGGAAGGGGAGGTGGGTCAGTTCCAAGTAAAAAGTTCAAAACTGTACAAAAATAAGGTTTGATTTCTTTTTCATTCTTCATAATACATTCAATAAGATTGCAAGCACAGATACCCAAGTAATAATAGATATCTGCAGTCAGGAATCAATAACCACTCCTGAAAGGAATGCAAAATAGGTCTATTTACACAGGGCACTCTTTTACACCATACTGCATATAGTGTATATTTAATATAATAAAAAAAAGCATAGACAAAGAACATTAAACATCTAATATAAGGTAGTTTTTTTTTTTTTAAAGAGGTTTTTTTTTTACTTAATAGTGTGCCAAAAGAATTTTAACTTATTAAATAATATATTCTAAGTGAACCTAAAATTTATGAACATAAAATGCATTTTTGGTGTAATACATCAATTAAACCAGCAAATAGGAAAAAAGAACCAAAAACAAACCCCAAACTGTATATAAAGTAGTATTTTCACCCAGCAACAGGAGCACTTATGTAGTTATTTAAAAGAAACAAAATAAACAAACAAAAAAACCCCAAACAAACAAAAAAACAACCCAGAGAGGCTTTTTAAAAACCGACTAAACCTAACTTATAACTTAGGATATTCATACATAAGATATTCAGTGATTCACTAATACTGCAAAACAAGCTTTTTTGTGTTGTTGTTTTTTTTTCCTTCCCCCTTCCATTTCCCTCTGGCTCTCCCTCATTCCCTTTCCCTNTGCTCCCCAGCACTGTGAATTCCTTTCCCACTTTCATTCCCTGGGGATGTAGAGCTCCCATTCCAACTGGAGCAGGATGTATTCTGCATGTAACAATCAGGGAGAAAGGAGTTTTGTTCAAATTTAAGAGCTACAGTACTTTTAAACCCCTTGACAATCAAAGGGAAGGGGTGTGTGTGTGTCCACTCCTGTTCCCAAGTTGAGCAAGGGGTTAGTTTATATAAGGTTTTTTTTTAAATGGGCATATTTTGCTTGCCCTGATGTCCAAGAAGTACAATTCCAGTGTCATGGGCATCTCATCAGAATTCATCAATTCTGTTCTGCAGATACTTTAACATTGAGTCCATCCCTTGTGCTGAGCCCCAGATTTTC
>VZTT01019242.1:2609-13082 GCA_013400855.1 Buphagus erythrorhynchus | reverse complement strand
AGGGGTCTGGGGAAGGACTCAGCCCTGGCACAGCATCCCAAAAACAGGAGAGCTCTGGTCCTGGGCAAAGCCCTGGCTCCAGCCACCCTTCTGTGTGCTCTGCCCACTTCAGGGGATGAAAATCCCCATTTCCAGCGGGACCTGGTGGATGCTGGGGGTGGGAGAAGGGTAATTCACTCACTGCTGTAAAGAAACCAGGTGCTGTTCACTTCCAAACCAAACACAATTCAAATTATTCTATCAAACAGCAGTGAGGAACCTCTCTGCCCTGTGGGTCTCACCCAACACACCCTCCAAGGGACAGGGGGTGTCAAAAATCCAGTCAAATTCTAGCCAAAATCCACGTGCACCCACCCAGCTCTGCCCTCCTGCACATCCCTGGGGAATATTCCAAAGTGCCAGGCAAAGATGTGCTTGGCCAGCCAGCTGAAATCGGGGTCCAGGCAGCTGTGGCAGCACAAAAACACAGGCAGGGAATTCAGAGAGGTTTCTCCTCTGCTTCATTTCAGCCAGGATTGTTCTGTTCTGAACAAAGTGACATGTCCAAGCTGAGGCAGGGAATCTGTGCAGGGAAAAGGGAATAATTCCAATTATGTCCACATTGTGACCCCATCCTTTCCATGTACAAGATCTGCTCAGATGTGCTTTTAAATTTTAAATGACCACAAGGCACACCAAAAAGTGATACTATTAATTCCTTTTCCTACAGAAATTTATGAATCACAGTAAAACTTCCCAGACTTATCAGTATTTTTACATGGAACACAATTTTATGCCTCTTTTGATGACATTCTTGATAAAAGCTTTTTATTGCTGTGGATCATAAAACTAATAGTCCTATTTACCACAGCAAATATTTTCATTCACCTGAGGCAGGGTAAGCCAGGATGCTTTATGGAGCCAATAAATCAGAGTATGGACAATTTTAATTAAAAACCAAGCAAGTTACAATCTTCTGCTGAAAGAGAAATCTGGGTGGGTGACACTGAGTTGTGGGGAGAACCTGGAGAAGATGAGCAAAACACCTTTGTTTTGTAAATTTATAATTTTTTTTTTTAAGGGTTTGTGAAAGCTCAGGATTCAAGGCTAATCTTGCTGCAGCCAGTTTGTCCAGGCTGAGCAGCACAAACTGCATCCTGAACACAGAATTATTGCATCTGTCAGGCAGGAGTGGCTGCAGGAGCTGCCTGGATTTCCTCAAGGGAAGCAATCCCTGCTCCCTGCAAGCTCCATCCCTCCCAGTCCATCCTGAGCCCCAGGTTTGATTCTGAAGTTGAAAACAATTCTCCCCCAGCCCTTTTTTAGGTGGTGGTTTAGTTCAGGGGATGTGTTTTCAGCAATGGTTAAAGCTGAAGCAGCTGCAAAGCCTGAAATTCACTGTTTGCTCCCCAGAAATCATTAACTGCAGCAGAACACTCACTGCAGATTCACTCCAGGCAGGCACATCCCAGCTCCAGCACATTCATCCCATCCCACACTGCAGAACAATTTATCCCTCTGCCTGTCACAGCCTCATCCTGGAACCCTCAGGAGGAAAATAAACCTCTCTCTTCTATTCCAGTTAAAAGGAAGAGGAGAGAAAACATGGAATGTAGCTTTTATCTCTTTTCTCTGCTCCCAAAGAGGTCAAACCATGCAGAAGAATTGCTGCTGCTGAAGCACCATTGGGTGGAAATGCACAAAAGTGGATTTTGGTCTCACTGCTCAAGCAGCAGGTGGAAGTTTCTGGGCAGTGATAACAGGACTTGGCTGATGATGGAGAACCCATCTCCAAGTCACCCAGGCTGTGGTTCTGAGGTGCTCTAAAAGGGAAGGGACTCTTAAAGCTCATCCAGCTCCACCTTCCAGTATCCCAGGCTGCTCCAAGCCCTGTCCAAGCTGGCCCTGGACACTTCCAGGGGCAGCCACAGCTGCTCTGGGCAACCCCACCCTCCCAGGAAAGGATTTATTCCCAATATCTCATCCAACCATGCCCTCTGGCAGTGGGAAAACATCAAATATTCCATCTGCATTTCAGAGAGTTACAGCCTCTCCTGAGTTGTGGCTCACAGAAGTGCTTTGGAGACACCAGTGTAGATTTTAGCAGTTTAAATTCATATCTGGAGCTGTCTTCTGCCAAGTGCAAAGTGTCAGAAATCAATAGTTTATTTAATGTGTGAATTAATCTTTCATACCTGGTGGGAATTCTGTGGTAGCTGAGTACCACTGGATATTTAGGCTGAGCTGGAAACCACAGACTTAGCCTGACTCCTCTGCAGGAAACAGGAATTACCAATGCTGCCTTACACTAAGATGAAACAGCCTCGTTCTTCCTTGCTACGTGAGCTGACAAAGAAATTTCATTAATAAATTAATTGACATTAAAAACATGGGGAGGCTGCTTCACTGAATAAAGCCACATGGGGAGAGCAGAAGGCACAAGGATGTGAAGGAACAAGGGCACATGGCAGTATTTACCATTTTTATCGTTTTTTATGAAAAAAAACCACCTCAGCCCATGGCCAAAGCCCTGGCACAGGGCAGACCATGAAGATGTTTCTGGGAATTTGGGGGCTTGCTAAAAACATCAGTGCCTCTGGAAATACCACTGGAGTTTGTGGGGAGCTTTCCAAGTGTGTGTTAATTACAAGACCTTTTGCAACACCACACTGAGAGAACCTCCAGAATATCACCAGGACTATTAAAATAATGAACAGCATCCACTGAATAAAAACTGAAATATTATTACAATGAAAACAGAAGGCAAAAGACTGGGAAGAACAACATGCTAATACACTGCTATATTTGCTCAGCAAGCACAGGAACCAAAAATCCCTTCAGGCAAGAGAGAACTGAGCCTGTTTGCTGCTCACCACTATTTCAACTCCCTGGCTGGCAGAATAAAGCCAAGGTAAAGGCAATAAATCAGAGCCCCTCCTCATTCAGCCACTGCAGTGCATAGAACAGGAATAGTTTACACAACCCCAAATTCAGACATCATTTACAGCTCCAGAAGCTCAAAAACAAGTGATGCCAAGGGAGAAACAAAAAGAATCTGAACCCAGCCAGGGTATCCAAAGGCCTCAAGCATCAGCTGTGACTGACAGGATAAACACTCCCCAGATTGCCAGGAGCCAAGGAAAGGCTCCTGGAAACCCAGGGAGAATTCAGCCCAGCAAACAGCAGAAATTTAATCACTGCAACTCATAAGTTATGCAAGGCAGACAAAGAACGTTTCAGCTGAGCATTTGTGCCCCAAAATTGAAGAGAACTGTCAGGAGTTCAGCTCTGAACCTCTCTTGGTGTCTACAAGCAAGACACTCCTTGAAATAATTTACTCCTACTTGCAAGAATTTACTCCAAGACTGGCAAGAATTTACTCCGTGTAAGCACCAGAAGAAAACCTCCAGTGAACTCAAAATACAACTGGATTTTCACACCTCTCCTCATGCAGTAAAATGCAGGATAGAGGGAAAATTCAATAAAAGGGAATCAGAGTCCTGCTGCTGCTGGGTGCTTGATGTGACACTGCTGTTGGTAAAGATCTCTGAAAAAAACCCCAATAAAATAAAGAAGACACACACAGAAATTCATCTTCTCCACACAGATCCAAACACACAGGGCACAAATGTGGCTCAGAGTTGGTTTCTTTATTCCTTTTAGTGCCATATTCTGATTTCCATCTCCTCAGAGCATTGGTCTCTCTGGGTTTGACTGAAGTCAGAGCAGTGGCCTCAGGCCCCACGTGCCCAGCATGTTTAATTTATGCTGCACACAGAAAACCCCATCAAAAGGAACCCTGCAGGAGGAAAATAACGGGTGCAGGCTGTAAATTCAGAGGGCACAGCCTAAGCCACAGCTCAGCACTGCCATGACCAAGAGGCTGCCTTGTTTTAAGCCCAGAAAGGTTTTTAATCTGTGCTAAAACCACTGTGACTCCACCAAAGGAGTGACCAAAATGTGAGCACAACTCAGCAGCCTGGGTAAGCCCCACACACCAACCCAGCACTCTGCTTCTCTCCCAGCTTTGCTTTCTGCTGCATTCCCATTTTTCCTGCCTCCTCCAGAACTTCTCCTCACAGGAGGGAAACACCAGAACAATTTGGTCCAACTGCTGACAGAAAAAGCTTGAAACCAGTGGCACTACAATTAAGCAGAAAGAGCTAATAAAACGGAGTGTTAACCATGATTTTCAGAATATTGGGGTGTAAATTAAAGGTCAAAGGTAGGATTTCTCCAATGAAGTTTTTCTCCTTTAGGTTCCATGAAGAATCTCACCCCCCAGACCCTCATTTGGATGTAGAAATGTCCAGCACTGGGCACTGCCAGCGGTGTCTGGAGATGCTGGTGCCTGCTCTGATCCCTTTTATTGAGATGTGCTCCCTGGGCAGGCACTGCCACTGGGGATTGCCCAGCCCAGAACCTCAGCTAAGCTTCCTGGGCACTGTAAAGAGCATTTTGCACCGGGGCAGGGATGAGGATGAGCCAGGGGCAGTACCTGGGCTGCAGGAGCAGGTACTGGAAATAGAGGCAGCTTTGGAAATAGAAGCAGGCAAGGTTAATCCCTGGATAATGAATATCCAGGGACAGACTGCACCTGACCCCTGCTTGCCAATGGCTCCAGGAGCCCTGAGGATTTGTGTCTTCTACAGCTGCCTTGGGTGCTGGATTTCCTTCATTCTGCACAGGAATGTCCTGAATTCTGGCAACAACAACACTCCCAGGCACAGGGTGGGGCTGCTGGGGTGTCCTGGAGTTGGACTTGGTGATCTGGGTCCCTTCCAACTCAGGATATTCTGGGATGACTTTTGCTAAGGGTTACGAGTCCCAAAATCTCGAGATGAGTTTGGACACTGGTGAGCTAACAACAGGGCTCTCAGGTAATTAGGTTTACCATGTTTTCCTGGTACTTACAATGTTTTAATTGGAATTACAGTGTAAGAACCCTGGTTTCTCAGGTTTACCCCGTTTTCCTGGTAATTACAACATTTTAATTGGAATTGCAGTGTAAGAACCCTGGTTTCTCAGGTTTACCACGTTTTCCTGGTACTTAAAATGTTTTAATTTGAATTGCAGTGTAAGAATCCAGGTTTCTCAGGTTTTCCTGGTACTTACAATGTTCTAATTGGAATTACAGTGTAAGAACCCTGGTTTCTCAGGTTTACCACGTTTTCCTGGTACTTAAAATGTTTTAATTTGAATTGCAGTGTAAGAATCCAGGTTTCTCAGGTTTTCCTGGTACTTACAATGTTCTAATTGGAATTACAGTGTAAGAACTACTGACTGAAAGGGAGCAGGAAGGGAAGGAGATGCTCAGTGATCTGTGAAGGCAAAGACCTTTGAAGCACCTGAGTATTGGTGTGAATTCCTCCCCTGCCACAGTCCCTGCTCCTCTCCAGGGTGTGGAATGACAGCACCAGAACAGCAGCACTGCCCTGGAATACAGAAAACAGCCAGCAAAGGCAGCAGGAGTGAGAGAAATGTCCTCTGAGAGCAGCAGCAGAATGAAAAGCAGTCCAGGGTGACAAAGCCAGAGGCAGGCACACAGCAGGGATCAGTGCAGGGGCTGTGCTCAAAGGACAAACCCAAGTGTCACCGCATGGCCACAACTCCTGCAGCACTAAAAACCCTCCTGGAACCACCACCATTAATTGCTCTTTACTCTAAAACATCCCCTGGGAGCAGTGAGATGCACAGCTGCATGTCCCAGATCCAATATCCTGCTTTCACCTCCACCACCCAGAGCCAATATTTGGTTTTTTTCCAGCCCAAATCCCAGCCCTGCATTTCCCAACCTCACCCAGACCCATGGCTGTGCAAAGAACCAGGAACAGGAGGAAAAAATTAACACAAAAATTAAACTCTCCCCATCATTTCACGCTGAAAAAAAGGAATTTGATCAGTACAAAACTTAATTTGGGACAAGGCAACAAATGTGTGGACAGGCAGCATGAAACCAGCCGTGGTAGAAGGTTCTGGATGGGATGAAAATGCAACACCTTCTTCCCAACAATTCCCATTAAGTAATAAATAATAGATGATAAATAATAATTTGTGTTCCTCAGTATCTACAGTCCTTTGGTTATTTCATTTTCTCACCATCTCCCAAAAATCAGAGTTCAGGATGTCCCTTTTCACTTGGCTATAAAAACCCTGCCCCACCAGCACAGATCAGGAAAAAAACCCACACAAATCAAAACCTACTGAGTTTATCTGACTGAATCAACAGTAAAAGGCAAATGCAGAGGTTTTTTTTGTTTATAAGTAAAAAAAAAAAAAATAGTGGTGGAAACTGGGGCAAATAAGGACAGAAAGGACAAAGAACAGATCGAGGCTACAGCAGAAAATCTTGACAGGATGAGAAATGTCCCTGACATTCTTTAGTGGCAATAAAAGTGGAGAACTGAACATTTCTTATAGAAAAAGAAAAAAGAAAACATGTCTTCAGACCTCCTTCCCTTCATCTCCTGCCCACCAAGCACATGAAATAATCCTTTGTAACTGTCCATGAAAACTGGGATTCCTGCCAGTTTCCTGAATTACACATGGCTGGGGTTTTTTCCCTCCTAAACCATGTACTTTAAGGTCAGAAAGCACCACTCTGCTTATCTGCTCCTTCAAAGGACCCAGAAAGGAAATAAAGGCAAAACCTGCCAGGAATGGTTTAGTTCAGCCCCAATATTCATCGTGGATAATCTGGATTCTGACAGATCAGGACAGCCAAGAAATTGCCTTTATTTCAGTGAAATTAAACCAAATTTCCTTGTGCCTACCAGTCAGGCACTCACAACACAGGATTCCAGCCCTGTTCTCTTTCACTCAAATTAAGTTCTCCAAAAATCCAAGCACAAGCTCGTGCCATCCATTACACACAGAATAATTATCAGGAATTATCACTGCCCTCAAGTATTTTCCACTCTAATTCAGAAAGGGCTTGGACTCAGTCAGACAACACAAGGTTAATGGCCATGGAAAGGCAAAAAGGACTTTGTGTTCCCATTTTCCAGGATGCCTTATGAGGAAGAAAGGACTGACATCAAAGCTAGTTCAGCAAATGGAAAAGCAATATTAATTTCCTGCCACTGCAAGCAACAGGTTTGAGATGCCCACCTCCATCAGAATGCCTGGAAGACACCAAGGTCCACGAACTTGCAGCTCAACCACCATGAGATTCCACCCAAATAATCCCAGTTACAGCATGGACTTTGTGTCAGAAAACCCGAAAAACTGACAAATTTTTTCAGTCTTCCAATCAGTGACTTTCACAGGAAATCAAGGCAAAGCACAGCTTCAACTTCTTCCTAAAAACATCTCCTGATATTAAATTGCACCCCATCATTTCTGAACCCCCCTAGAGGTGAAGACAGTCCCAGTAAAGCAAAGCTGCCCTGCCATGTGCTTGGGGATCTGAGGGGAAATCAGAATTTCACCTGCAGAAGCAGGACAGAGATGCTGGGAGGGGATTTTGGGGTGGCTGGGCAGGGACAGCACCTGGATTTGGCTGATGCTGCTGCCTCCAGCTCAGGATATTCTGGAATTCCGGGGAGATGCACGAAGGGAGGAGTGGAAGGAGGCAGCAGCCACCACTTCTCCAAGATTTCTCTCCCTGCATTTTTCTCAGGAGCAGATGGGGCCCCTGCCCAGCTCTGCCACTGCTATTTCTGCATCTCTGGGACAGATTCCTCCTGCCACTAACAACTGCTCTGCTGGAATGAAGACCACAGAGGTTCTCTCCCAGCGTGGAGGGGTTTATTTTTGTATTCCTGGATCCCACAATGAAATCCCATGAATGTGGCCCCTCCCCAGGAGAAAAAAGCAGCTCGGGCAGGCTGCAAGAAGCACGAACACAATGCAGACCAGAGAGGTAAAATAATCTACATTCCTTATCCCAGAGTCGCTGGCTGGGAAAGAAACACTTGTCCACTCATCCCAAATTGCTTCTGTTCCGCTTGGGTCAGTCCTAAATGAAAACCCAGCCCAGGATTTTCCAAAGCAAGAGGCAGAGCTGGCACCAACAGCAAATCCTCTCTGAATAACGGCCTCAGTTTGGGCATGGTGACCCCAAAAATGCCACAGCAGATTCCTGTGGAACACTGGGAACAGATCAACATTTCCAACAGCAGCGAAAAAAAAGGGGGAAAACCCAACCCAAGCCAGCCCAGCTGAAATTCAGGCTCACCTTCCCTGCTGGATCTGCCTATTCCCTCTCTGCTGAGATCAGGAATGCAGGACAGACCCTTGCCCTTCTCTCCAGATCCCACTCAGAGAGTCTCAGCATCCCTTTGTGCCACCCCACAACCCACCAAAATGCCTTCTGATGTCCTGACAGCAAAATTACCCCAAACAAACACGGCTTGGGCACTAACTCATCATTACCAAGGGGTGGTTTGGGGTTTGAAGCCTTTTCTTTCCTGCACCCACAGGGTGAGCATTCAGAAAAAGCATCCCTGGAAGTGTCCAAGGCCAGGCTGGACGGGGTTTGGAGCACCCTGGGATAGGGGAAGGTGTCCCTGTTCATAGCAGGGGTGGCACTGGGTGGGGTTTAGGGTCCCTTCCAGCCCAAACCCATTCACCAATTCCATGATTCCCACCCCAGATTCGCAGGCTGCCAGCTCCCAATCGTACAGACCCTCACATGGAATGTACAAATGGGAAAGGAAATCCCTTCCCCAGCCCTTTTAGAGTTATTTGTACAGACCCTCACATGGAATGTACAAATGGGAAAGGAAATCCCTTCCCCAGCCCTTTTAGAGTTATTTTCCACTTCCCACTCAGCATCAGGGTCTCCAGCCTTGCTGCAGACGCCACTCACTGAGAGATCCCCAAGAATGATCCCTGCCCTGAGCACAGATCCATTTTTCTCCTTTAGGTTCCATGCAGAATCTCAACCCTCAGATCCTTTTTTAGATGCAAAGTGGACCTGAACACCTCATGTGTGGAGATTTTTACATCCTCAGATTCCAGCCCCCTTCATTGAGATGTGTTCCCTAATTCCCAGATAAAGAACAGAGCTGGATCCCAGGAACAAGCTCTGCTGGATGTTTTCCATACACACAAATCACCAACCCCAACCCCTGGAGCCTGCTCATGCTGCCCCAACACTGTTTCAGGTGTACAACAATCTGGAAATGACCTGCATATCCAGGAAATCAGGAAATGGGAAAAAAAACCTCAGAAATATAGAGCAGGAGATGCAGTTATGTTCTGAGAGTTTACAGATCTGTGCTGCTTCGTTTTCACTCCACATCTCCCCATTATGATCAAGTGCCCCGAATTCAAAGTGGTTACTGAAGTCCAGTCTCTTTCTTTTGAAATCATCCATCAAATCATCAACCTTTTTAATATTCCCTCATTTAGAATCTTTGCTCTTTCATCTCTAAGGAGAAAAGGCAGTGCAGAGAAATCTGCCAGGCTCAAAATAATTCCAGGTACCAACCCGGAGCACCAGCAGAGCAGAGAGCAGGAATGAGCGAAGGAAATCCGCACAAAGGAGGTGAAACCAGGAAATTTCAATGAAAAACCCGCAAAGAATCTTCCGTGCCACCTTGGACTGATGATAATTTAAAATAATTTATCCAAATATTTTATCCAGGTGTGGGGCAGAGTGGGAGTGCAGCCTTGGTCCGTGTGCTCCCAGCTCCCTTCCCTTCCCCAGGCACAACAAAGGCAATAAAACAGCTCAATTCCAGCCTGGATGGAAGCAGGGACCCAGGTACGGGAACAATCTGCGCCAGAAGAGCAGCACAGCTCTCTCATTGGGATGTTAATGAATGCAGCATCATTAACACCAAACGGCTGCTGGAGTTAAACACACAATCTTTGAACCCAGCCAAGCAAGTTAATGGTCGCATCAAACAACGAGGTCAACCCTTCCACTGCCCCAGTTATTAAAATGGGAATTCTTGTTGTTATAGGATGGCATTAAAAGGAATTTACTGGCGCTTTTATGTTTTACATTCACTCGTGCAGTGCCGCAGTTATTCAAAGTATTTGGCACGCCGGGTTTGCAGCCACAAAGGGCGTTTTGTTTCTGCTGGAGAGAAGGACGAGACGCACAAGGACAGATAAAAATAAAAGTAAGAAAAGGAGACGGAAGATGACAGAGCAACGCAAACTGCAGCGCCACATCCGAGGGAGCAGCACGCTGGAAACCTGAGTGGAAAAACTTCTTGGAACAAAAGGCAAGGGGCACAGACCACGGAGGATTTCACTGCCGAGGGTAATTCCAGCATTTCTGGGGAGTTTGTGCTGCATGCCAAGCATAACAAACACCAAGACATTTCCAGCATCCCTGTGCTGCTCTGTCCTGACCCACCACGCCACTGTTCACGCTGAAAATCTGCAAAAAAACTGCGTTTTCATCTTTGATTTCAGAGCTAATCTGGCTAAAGGCAGGATAAAACAGCAGCGAAGCAAAGTCACACTCCGGGCTGGGAGCTGCGTCCAACATAAACTCAATCATGATTAAAGGAAAGGAATCAATTCCTTTTTTTT
>VZTT01019239.1:24815-45707 GCA_013400855.1 Buphagus erythrorhynchus | reverse complement strand
GAATAAGGGCATAAGCATATGTTTCTGAAGAAGGATGAAGACATGGCAGTGGTCATTATGTCCAGTTTTTAGTTTATTCAAAGTGGTCTCGATTCATCATCAAGCAAAAGCCAGATTGTTAGGAGCTGAAGAGAAACGGATGAAGTTCTAGGTTGGTGGAACATATCACTCTCTGGAGTACTGAGAAAAATCAGAGACCAAGGTAAGTAAGGAACTGGTCGATAAAGAAGCCAGAATTTCTGTTTTCATTTTTCAAAGCTTTAAATTCCTTTACCATGTGAAGCATTCAAAGGTAGGCAGCAAATGCTTTCAATGACAGTGAGCTCTCTGTGTTTCCCGTGTAAGTCTGATTTCACTGTGGTATGTAACCCTTTCCACAAAAATCAGCATTCACAATTTCTATTTTATGACCTACTTAAAAACTGCAAAATTTTTGTTACATTGAAACGCATAGAGACCAAAATGCGTAAATAATTCGGGTACTTCATGTGCAGCTGATTGTCAGAGTGAAGCACAACAGAAAATTCTTTGTGCTAATATTTTTACAAATGCTATAGGCATATGGATAAGTGGATTCCCTATTGAACTATATTGATACTTTCTCAGCATGGAAACCTTCAGACATCTTTTGAAATAATGTATTGTTGAAAAAGAAAAGATGAAACATTCAATACAGCTCAGTGTAGCACAGTGGTCTTTGTAATATGCCATTTATATTACCTTTCCTGATTAGCTTCAGGGGCATATGAAATTGTATTTGATTGTTGCATTTACTTCAATAAAATGAATACAAGCCATAGATTGTGACGTGTTTTCACTTCAACTGGTTTAGAAGGAGTAGAACACATATAGAAAACCGCACTGTTGGTAAAGGAAAACCCATTTGGTTATTTTATATAAGCACCATATAGAGAAACCTAACCCTGTCTCTTTTTTTTTTTAACTAAATTTAAAAATATTTATTGTTTCCTTACA
The DNA here is from genome assembly GCA_013400855.1 of Buphagus erythrorhynchus. NCBI lineage: Eukaryota > Metazoa > Chordata > Aves > Passeriformes > Sturnidae > Buphagus > Buphagus erythrorhynchus. Next base: position 44,732 of record VZTT01019239.1, on the reverse strand, counting down.
AGTAGGTTTCAAGTGCAAGGGTAGATTAGTTGAAATAGATTTGGTAGAATGTGCCTAGCTTATTTTCACCAGTTCATGAGGAATCTTATTACAGACTGAGACATGAAGACAATAAACCAAGTTTATAGCCAGATTAAGTTAGTCCAGATGTTAGTTGGTGTCTCGGTTTGAAAGACAGGTGTCTGCTAAGAAAGGCAGGAGCCTTTCTTGAAATGGAGAATGTAAACCCCCTCCCTCCAAATTATTATAATTTTGATAATTAAGGGGCTCTCAGGCAAAGATATGGGAATAGGAATAACAGTTCTTTACTACTAAAAATTAAAATAAAAATACAGTATTACAAAAAACAAACCCAAAGAAACCAAACCCAAAACACTGACAGAGTCAGAATAAAACCTGACACCCTGTCAGTCAGGGTATTGGCAGCAATCCCATTAAATGGTGGCTGTAGTCCTCCTGGAATGACAGATGTGGTTCAGCTGAAGCAGTGGTCCTGTAGAAGGGTGTAGTTTTCCTCTGAAGGTCCAGTGATGATATGGAAAGGTCCGATTTTCCTCTAGAATCCAGTGGAAAAAGGCTGCTCTGATGTTCCAAATCTCAGTTTTATCTATGTAGGAAATGCTTGGCTCCTCCCCCTGGGTGGAGCTTCTCCCAATGGGATGATGTAATTTTATCAGTCATGCAGTGGGACTCAATGGCCCATTAACAGATTATATACTCCTGGAGGAAGGATGGGTTGTGGAAAAGATAATGAACACTGTCCCACCTTATTTTTAACAGATGGCCCATTAGCAGAGGATATCTCCCATGTAGATAAGGCTCACTGCCCCACCTGGTTTCAGCAGATGGTGATAGAATACACACCCCATGTCACATCCTGCATTGCAACCCATGACAGTTGTTTTTTTTCTGTTTTAATTATTAATTGATCCTATAAAGCTGCCTAAATTTGAAGGAACAGCAACAGCTTCCATGCTCTTTGTGTGATCTAAAATAACACCTTGAAACCCCTCAGTCTTCACTAAGTCTTTACTGTATTTACAACCAGGTGTGTCAGGCACAATCCACAGAGCAGGTTCTGAGGTGCAGTGTGTACTGCGTCCAAGTGGCAGAGATGTTACCATTTGAGCTGTATGGCATAAACAAGCCCAGAGCTGTTCCTCTGGCAGAGTTAATGAGTTAACTGATTCAGAGGAGGCTGCTGAATATGTGTATTTATGAGATTAATTTTTACTTCTTAACTCAGTAGCTGTGTTTTTCTATCTCCCTTCCTCTGCCCCCTTCCAAGCTTTGTACCCCCTTCCAAGCTTAACCTCTTTGTTCAGCTTTCCTCTCTGCTCTGAGAGTTTCTCTTGCTCTACCCTTTCCCTTTACTCGTTTGAGTATTCTCTCTCTCTGCATTCCCACATTATCTGACTCTTCTAGGAGACTTTTCACCAGGGATCAAACAAGCCTGAACAGTCAAATCCCCTATTAGTTGGCAGGGAAGGGGAAAGGCTGCAGAAGCAGCTGCACAGATAAGCCCTGAGCCGTGGCAGCAGTTTCAGGCTGGTGCTTCTGCTGGTTGGGTGTTGTGAAGGCAAAAGAGTTTGCTCTCCTCAGCCTTTAACACGTTTCAGGTGTTATTGTGCCCAGATACTGAATGTGACTAGGTTTTACCTGTTTGTCAGGCCAGGCTTGCAGTTTCCCTACTGCCAAGGAAAGGGGCTGGTGGATGCTTTGACATGGGTATGTATTGCCACCCAGCAGCAGAACGTGGAGTATTTGGCTTTCCTGATCTGCAGCAAAGTCCAGAAAGGTAAGGCAGTTTTGTTTCCCCCAGGAGCCTGTGGTCCTTGATGGATGCCTTGAGCTGGCCCTGTCTTCATACTACTGAGGCTGCAAATTTTTGGGAGTCAAGAAAATATCAGAATTAAGGCTATCCTGAGAACATAGTCTGAGACAGCCTTTAGTTACATCTGCCTTGTGTCTGGAGTCCATGCCTGAGTCAACTATAGAAGTGGCGTTCAATAAATCACTGTTTTTTCTACTCACTGTCAGAATTTAGGTAATAGACCTTAGGGTGGTATTTTTGCAGATTGTAAAGCCCTTCCTTCCTCCAGAGGAATTATTATGGGTTATTCTATGAGATTTCCTTGAAAGAGTATCCAGAATCCTCACAATACCCATAAACACATGAAGCACTTGCAAGGTAAGTGGTGTCCTTCTTGTAATACTCAGAGCTTAGTCTGAGCTTTTAGTCCACTGCACAAACTGCTGCCCCTGGACCAAGCTGAGAAACTGATTCTATATTAGGATGCTTTGCTTTCTGCAGAAGGTGAGGAAGGATATGATCATGGAATGAACATACTTTGCTTTTGAATTTCACTGACATTTTTTGTCTGTAAAGGAATAGTGAAATTCAGAGTACGTGCTGTCCAGCCTAGTACACAAGCTCTGTATGAGCCAGTTCCAGGTCTAGATACATCAGTGCAGGACTTTGCAGCCCAAGAGCAGCACCACACCAAGGCAGCTGCTGTTCTGAGATGCAAGCTAGTGTTCTGCTGAGAGGTCCATGATGACTCATTGGCATCTGTCAAAGCTCCTGGGTGTCTGAGGTGAAACTGTGCAGCATCAGGCAGGGACAAGGACTCGGAACACACATTTTTTTCTGCTCTACATCCCTCAGGTTTAACACCTTCTTCTCTGTTTTTCCTACTGTGTCCATCCCAGCTATGTTCCTAAACTGCCATTTGCTATTTGTCCTGCTCCTGTCCTCAGTATCGCAGCATCTTCCCTACTCAGATTGCTGCCCCCTGTCCTAGCCAAGAAGTTCTGTAAGAAATTTTGAAGACCATGTGTCATTCTTGCCTCTGTTTTATCCAGATAGCTTCAGGCCAACATCATCTTTCTGCTTAAATGAAGATTTAACTGCAACACACATACATATTTTAATGTTTTTTTATGGTCAGGTATGTAAAAATTGAGGGTGAGTGCCTCCCTTGCGAAAATGTGTCACAGTGACCACAAGAAAGAAACTTTTCTTTGGATCTTCATAAATGTGATGTTAGAAAACAATCTTCCAAAGCTTTAAAGTATTAGAATATATGTTACTATTCCAAAAGAAAATAGAATAAGGAGAGAAACAGACACAGTAGTTACAGAATCATAGTAAGCACAACTGGGAAGACTCTTGAGAGATTATCTCATCCTTAGTAATTCTTGCAACAAATACCTGTCCAAGACTGCTCCTGTCTCTTTTGGCAGTCCCTCTCCCAGCGCTTATATTCCCATTAGAACATATATAGCTAAAATTTCTCTTGCTTGGATTTAAGTCCATCAACTTTTATCATCCCCATTTTGCACAGGTAGCAAAATGTTTGGGTGTATAGCAACCATTTATTTAGTTTCAGATTATTATAATGTGCCCTATGAGTCATCTTTGGGTCATAGAACACAAGACCCTCTGATCTTTCCTTACTGGTCATTTTGATCATATTAAATTCTCCAGACTCTTTAAAATTTCTTACATCTTTCCTAAGGGCAATACTGAAGCTCCAGCTGAGCCTTAGCAGAGCTGCTTTGAGCAGAGAGATTAATGCTCTATTATATCCCAAATATCCTCTTGTTGCCCTGGGAAACAGCAAAAAGGAATAACCAGTGGCTGAGCCCCCTCCCATTAGTGAGAAGAGTATTTGCCATCTAAACAGACTTGAAAGAGATAAGGAAGGTTGTGGAAAGTGGGTAAAGGAAACAAAAAGCACCGAGTCCAGATAAATGAGCAACTGAAACAAGTGAAGGAAATATCACATGCAAACGAAGAACTGGAAAACTGCAAAGTGGTTGAGCAAATAAAAGGTGAACTTTTTACAGATTCCTTAGCTTAGAGGAGACTGCAGTTCTGCACAGATCCTTCTCCAGGTTGCTAGGGCTCCAGGCTGTGTGACCAGCAACTTTGTGCTGCACATTCACATCTGTGTGTGTGGAGACAACTGCCCTAGGGACAGCTGCTCAACTTACTATATTTTTCACTTTTCACTATTTCCACCTGTACACAACTTGGAATACTGTCTCCCTCACAACAGCACTAATTTTTGCTTTTTTAACTTAAGTTTATCTTGTAGTCTAGTGATCTTCAACTTCCTTTCTGAAGGTCTGCTGCCTCAAAACCTTTCCTCATTTTTTTATTAGTGATGACAATTACTTACTTTTCCTTTGCCCATTCTGAATGCCATCCTAATTAGTTTATTTGTCAAAATAATTTTGATTTCCAAACCCACCCTCCAGTGTACTCACTGTCCTTTCTGTCTTTATTTCAGTGCAGTTTAAATAAGCTTCTGACTGTCTATGCAACTCACTCATTTTCTTTCTTTAGTGTCAGAATTTTGGCACTGGTACCCTTCAAAGCAGTATTTCAGACCAGCTTTATTCCTTGTTGCTTAAGGTCTTGTTTTATTTCCTCTAGAAGGTGAGGCTGAGAAAGACAGGTTTTCAACAGCAACATTTAAATTTTATCCCTTGCTCAATTTTTACAATAGATTAAATTTCTAAACAACTTCTCATAATTCTTGTTTAATAATAATTCTGATAATTCAAATGGTTAGATACTTTTTATCGAAAAAAATCTATTTACTAAAGGAGTGCAGGTCCCAAATAATGCAGATACGTTTTAAAATTTCGCTGCTAAAGCTGTTAAAGCTCCCTCAGCTGGGAGGAATGTGAACATTAAGCCACATGAAGTTTCTTTACCTCCATTATTGAATCCTATCTCAGGTGTTCCTAATTAAGCATGACATTGGGATACATCCTATGCTGTAAAAGAAATAGTGGAATTTGAAGTGGGTGTTAAAAAACGGATCTTACAAACTTAATTCTCTTTGGGAATTTGACAGGATGGAAATGTGTAGTGTTCAATACATGTGACTGTAAGGAATTGCTGGTCTTACTACCTGACTTTATTTACTGGCACTTTTAGAACAAGAAAAACTCTGTAGTCCTCTCTAGACCTCTCTAGCTCATCTCCCTACCTTTTCAGAAACTGCTGTAGACAGAGTTAAAATTTTCCTATAGACACAGTATTATGAGTGGTTTTGTTGCACTGACTGAGCAGAAAGATTAATGCGGCAAAGAGCCTCTGTAACCCACTACTAACTCACAGAGAGTTACAAGTTCTCAACACCTTTAAAGATTGGGGCACACTAAAGGACATCTCCTTTACTAGCTCAATCTTGAAAAAACAGTGATAAACTTAGAAAGAGCAGTAGCAAAATATTTCCTAGTGGTTAGATCCATGCAATGAAAGTTTCAAGTCCACAGGCAAAATCAATTTGCATCAACTCTGCTCAACTTTTTCAGAACACTTCCTTTCTAAAAATACAACACTTGATTTTCTCAAACTGACATTACTTCGCATTTCTCCATTCTCTCGTAAAATGCTGTTGAGTTGCATTACCTTTAACTGGATTTTGAAAATTCAAAGTGATTTTCATTATAGAAGTCTCTTCCTTTATTGTTTTCATTAATAAGCTCACTAGATTCAGAAAGATGTTCTTTTTTTTGAAAAATCTAATCCACTTCTATTTTCTTGACTTGCATAGACTAAAGCTCAATTATTGCCAACCGGTCTATTCTAGGCTACCTTTTTTTATTTGATTAAAAAATTAATTTGAAAGATTGTTGTTTCTGCCTTTGACATGCTGTGAGGGTTCTTACATTGTCAAACTTTCTCTATTATGCCTGATGTTTCCACTAAAAACCTCTTAAAAATCCATAAACACAATCAGATAGTACCATAATTGCCAGTGTCATTGTAAGTACACTGTGGTCACAATAGTGCACGTCAGTTCAAAATGAGAGATGATCAAAAGGATTTTTGTAAAAAAAAATCTTTGGACTGAGTTGCATTCATTTGCATCTGACTTAAAAAGTGAAGAACAAATTCTCCCTACTGAGCTGATTCTCCTCTATCTAACATGGAAAATAGCTGCAAATCCATAAATAACTGTGACATGCTGTAGTGCAGCATTGCTGCAATGTCATTCATTGTAAACATGCTGCAGGCATCTCCTTTTTATCTGCTCTTTGTTCCTTATTTTTATTCTAGCTAATAAGCAGAGAGGAGATATTCAAAGCTATTTTTGTCTCAATATGTATGGTTTTAGTATGCTCTAAAAACATTAAACCAACAACAGTAGAGAGCTAGATTCCTTTTTCTGAGTAAAAAAGGAGTGGCTCAAGCAGAAGTAATTCAAACAACATAAGAACAATTTGATTAATTATTTTCCTGCATTTTGTTTCATTGTTACCCTCACTATAAGTGGAAAAGATCCATGAGAAAAGCAAATTATTAGCAGGGTCCCCAGCATTGATCAAGGATGACTATATTGTCAACTAAATCCCAAAAATTATTTGAAAATTAGGGTAAATACAATGGCAAAGAACTTTGCCTATGATAGTAAATTTCAGGAGAGTCTCATCTAGAGATGGATGACTGGGTAATAAAATGTTACATGAAATTCAGTGCCTGTCTCCTGGGAAAAAACAAATATAATTATAAAATATAATTATAAACACAAAGTGATGAGTAGAGGATGAACAGAAAAATACCATTATATCCCTGTATTAACTCCATCACTCCTGCATTTTGTACACAGAAGTCTAAAGTGTGTAGTGGAAGAACAGAAGGTGAACTCAGTAACACTGATGATCAAAAGTGTACAATGGTTTTAAGTTTCTGTATCAGGGTAATCCAAGCAGATTTGGGCTCTGTAGTCTGGAAAAGTGGAAGAGAAGTCAAAGGAGAGCTGAAAAGTAGACAGTTGATTACTTTTACTCTTAGCTCAAACATGGGGGCACATAATGAAGGTATCAGGCAGCAATCTTAAAACAAGTAAAAGGGACATAACACAAGGCTAAGCCAGGGAATTAATCATCCTCAAATATCGAGTAGTCAGAGTGGGATTAGAAAAACTGACAGCTGACAAATTCAGGGGTGTCTATTGAACACAGCATACATAATTCAACCTCGAGTTCAGGAAGTTCCTTAATCACAGATTGCCAGATACTCCTTACTTCAGTGCTACATACTTTCAATTATATTATATAATTTCCTAAGTTACTGTCTGAGAAGAGTTATTGGATGGTCTTTGTTTTGACCCTGTTGTGACTATGACCCTGTATTTTTGTGCAGTATGCACTAAAATATGCTGGGTCTAGGGCTGTAACTGACACAGAACCAGCTCTCATGGTATCAATGAGATACAAGTGATTTCCAGCACAAGGAGATCCTTAGGAAAAACAAGGAGCATTCCCTACATTCCTATGAGTTTGTGAACTCAAGCCATCAATTGCACAGCACTGCCAATTTTAAGGATCACCTTTAATTAACGCAAAAAGCCAGAAGCTGGAGCCCAGCATGTCTGTGACTGAGATTTCCAGTTAATTTTGCTCAGGCAATGTGCAGATACCAGATGCTAAAGACATATGGCTGCTACCCAGCCAGGATCAAGCACTGAGCAGAGCTCCTGTGGTCAGCCCTCATGACCATCAGCAAGTTCCCTGACTCAGCCAATGCTTTTGTTTTAGTATTTTTGCAATGGTAGCAGGCCTAACTCTAATTCTGGATGCAAGAAGTGCTATTCTTAGCATTAGGAAATGGATGCCACCAATTAGGTAAGAAAATAAAGGAAAAAAAGTGTCAAAGGCAAAGGTTCAAATTACAATACTGTTGGAAAATGGCAAGAAAAAAGAGAACTCTTCCTACTAGAAAATAAAAGTAAAGAGGAGGCTTATTTTTATAGAGAAATACATATGTCTTGAGGTTGGTCTGACAGGCTACATCATGTTATAGAGCTCTGCAGAAGGTCTCCACACTCCTTAGTAATGTATTACTTCTTGTGCTGCTCACAGCAGTAATCTCTGGCACATGTTGATCAACAATATTAAGAAGCTAAAGATCATGAATTATATCATACTCTAATATCCTGACAATTTTAACTCACATGTTTCACGCATTTTTCTATGTTTTATTTTTTTTTTAATTGACTTTTTTCCTTTACCAAAAAGACCCAAATTGTAAGCAACGTAGGCAGGTAGAGGAACAGAAAGATTAAGAGGTCATGATTAGGGAAAGATGAACAAGTAATATGGAAAGATTATGTAGATAAATATATTTAATAACAGTTCTTGATGCTAATGGCAGAGTTTTTTAAGTGGAGTAACTGAGTGCCTTGTGTAATCTATCAGGATAAGAAATGATGATATGGAATTTCATGAAGAAAAGGTGATACATTGGACATCTGCCAATTCCTTGGTTTCTTCCTCATGACCCAGTCTTTCTTCCTTTGCTTGAAAGAGTCAGAAGAGCAGCAGTTCAAGTGTATTTTATAGGTTATGCAAACATAGTGTTTATTAGACAATAAATTGCTTCAAAAGTCAACATGTTTACAATAATTCATATTTCTCCACAGAAAACACTAATCTATCGACATCCCCGAATACAATTGTTGGTCTGAAAAGAAAAAGTCAAAAGCTGAAAGAAATGTTTGGTTTCTATCAAAACTGAATGTTCTGTCATTTTGGGGTTTTATGTTTATTTTGGTTTGGGGTTTCTTTAAGTATTTGTATAAAAATGAGGTCTTCATAGAAAATTAAAAGCCTGGACTTCATTCCATTGAGATGAAACTAAATTTTCAGATATTGGAATTCTCACAGAACAGAAATTACTGTTTACAATCAGCTTTTGAATAAGGCTTCTTCATTTTCATTTGAAAGTTTTCCAGCTTGTTTATCTAAGGGTTGGAGGAATGAACTGCCTCTGCCACTAAACTCTGACAATAAATTAGTGTTTTCAATGAGTTAAAAATATACTTAGAAGTCATCCTTCTGATCACCTGTAGCCTTCATATTTTGTCAAGCAGTATCCCTTGATATTTATTCTAGGAAATAGTTCTAGGAAATCAGGTTGATAATTAAGATTTTGGTTGGTCAGCATTCCCAGGATATTCTACTGACCTACTGAGCTTTCCTACCACGTTAACCTCAAATCAGAAAAAGCCTTTTGTTGGTAGGAAAATTCTTTCAGTGTGACCTAGTTGCTAGTTACAGCAAGCTTCATCTAACACAACCTTTCATTTAAAAGCTTTTTTACTGCTCTTACTATTCAATAGCTTGGGGTTATTTTTCCTTCCTTCATGTACACACTTGTGGGATAAATTACTTCAGGTGTCTTCAAGTGACAAATTGACAAAAGATATTTGAATACACTCTCTTGCTAGTTAGAGTAATTTTTCCCCTTTGTTGAATGCAATGATGTTGAGGATTAATTATTCCATGATAATCACATCCCAGACTGATACACATCATGAGATAATGCTGCAGACCATCCTTTCATTGAAACTCTAATTTCAGCACTATCCTATTTACAGCCCTAACACATAGCATGTATGTCACCTTGAATCATCCTGTAATTGGTTACCAACATCACAGCAGCACGGCCAAGGAGCCCTCACACCCTGCTGGGGCAGCCCAACCTTCCATCAGAAAGGAGACCTCTGATAGTGCCACAGACTCACACTGCTGCCACAACTGCTCCTTGCTGTCACTGACAGTAATGGGGTAACCTCCCATTCCACAAACACTGTCTGTTCACAGGGAAACATTTTGTTTGACTTGACAACAGCTTTTCTCAGAGAATGAGGTTGCTTTTGCAAGGGAGGTAATAACTTGCATGCAAATAAAACTGACAGGCTTTTCTTTTTTCTCCATGAAGCACCAGTTTATGCCAATAATACAAACAATTTGAAGGCATCCACAAAGTGTCAACTTGCGATTAAACTGGTTTTAGTATTTCATGCCAGTTGGGGTTTCTTTTCCCCAGGAAGAATTAATCCAGTGATGCTATAGGAACTCACAAATTTGCATTATGCTGCACAATACAACAAAAAGAGGGCAGGAAGGTCTCCTCAGTATAAGCAGAGAGAAAATGTGAAAATTAATGGCTGGGGCCGACATTTAGACGTTATTTCCTCTCACACAGATAACAGACAATTACAGCTATTACAAGAATGAGAAGATATGAAGGACGTGGTAAATAACAACAGGATGAAATATTTAAAATTACATACAGTAAGAAAATATGGTATGACACAGAATTTTAGTTTCTGCTGCAAGGCTTGCATCCGTCAAGAGTCAGTGGGAATGGGCCAGTGCACCACCCTTAATAGTGTTTTGATCTTAGTTAAAATCCATCCACAACTTTTTAGGGAAAGGGGCTCTAGAATGAAAGCCTTCAATCCTGTGCACTGGTGCAATATCTACAGTAAAGAAAATTCAAATCCATTAAGCAATAGCTGTGCTTTCTCTCTTTGCCACTCAGTTTTCCATGTAACCTTCTTCTTTTCCTTACCTCAATTTACTTCCTAACTTCTTCCTTTTCTTCCTTTGGCTAGAAGGCTAACTGAGTAGTATATTGACCCAATTTTACATATAAATATAACATGTAGAGACAGCAAAAAATTTAAGGATTCATCTTTTGCTGCACTTAAAATTTTAAACTGCACGTTTATTCTAAGATGCAATAGCGGAACACTGTATATTCATGCAGAGCAAGTTATGAAAATGAGTTTTTTATTAATGCTGCAAATTACATTAAGGTCAAATAAAATTATATGAGTAAACCACACAAATAAAACTAATTCCATTGTGAGATGCTTCAGAAAAAGTCCTCCTTTTTTCTGGCTCCAGGACCAAGATAAAGAGTTACCAATATTATATCATCAGAAAAATTCATTTGCTGATCACAAGCCTGAGGAAACTGCAGTGCTACCTAGCAACTAGTGACAGTAGCTTTTTTAAAATAAATTAGCCCCTTGATGAGTGTGAAATGCGTAACTGGTCTGTGGGATTCACAGCTTCCTTGCTGTTCTGAGGCTGCTTCTGAGCACATCAGAACGAAGTCCGTTTGCTTTGCCATTGCACACAGCCTGTACTTGGCCTCTGAAGACACAAAATTACTGCACATCTCTCTTCATAACCAACAACTCCCATAAAGATGAATATGTCACATTACATTGCCTCATGTTGCAAACAGCCTCAGCCCAGATGAGACCTCTGTGTGACTAAGGTTTCTACACAGCCCAGCTTTTTCTGAGAATCCAAAGTTCCCAGACAGAGAAAATCTATGGTATATCTTTTACACTTTTTCCTGCGTTAATCAGGGCAAAAATCTAAATGTGGTGCCACAAGGCATCCTTGAAAATCTGGGTTCATGGTACAGCTTCTAATTTGTTCTAAAAACTCATGGTTTGAAGATGTTGCTTGGCATGTATGAGAAATAGCTATAAGTTTCTGATAATGGAAGTTTATAAAAGGCAAATATTTGGGCAGTCAACACTTGAAGTGAGTCATGAACTCCAGTTAAGCCCTAGAAACTAAATGGTTTATTATCTGAAATGAACTCTCAAACTGCATCTATTACATAAATGTCAGGAGACCTTAACAACCCATCAGCAAGTCTGACTTATTGAATTAGTTTCCTAGAACTGTATTTACAATTGATAGAATTCCTAAGACCAGTCTTATGACAGATATTAAAACCAATCCTTCTCCTAGAGCAACATAAATCTGGAGCCAATCCAATGAAATTAACTGAGCTGTGGTACACATGAAATCAGAGTGAGATCCCAGATGTCAGTTTTTGACAAAGAAAAGGAAAACTCACAATTTTCAAGGTTTATACTTGAAGATATGTAGTGAGTAAACATAGAAACACCACTATCTAAACAAACTTCTTCTGTCTTGACCTCTGCACCTGATCCAGTGGGAAGTGAAGATGCCACATAAACTCATACTGAATGTTGTAATGCATTCTGCAAAATTTAAAAGAAACGGGATCAGATTCAGAGCATGAGAGGCACTCAGGATGTGGTGAGCAGTGAAAGCAGCTCCTCGCATGGCCAGGTCTGGCAGACTTTGAAATCTATGTAAAGCTAAGTGAAACTATGTTTTTTCAAGAAATTTCAAATATATTCTTGTATAAATACAGGCAGGTTGTACTGCAGATAGTATTTTCTTTGTAGATCCTCTTGCTATTCAGCAAAGACACTAACATATAACATGACATTTTTTTAACACCACAGTCCTCATATATTATGGGGCTCTTAAAAGGTTAAAGGAAAGATCTTGAATATACCACATAACTCTGATGGTTGGCCAGGACCTTTTTTTGGTGGTCTTGTGGTCCTTGGAGAAGTCCTTCAGAGAGGTGATTTTTGCTCTGCAATGTGAACACCTATCTAGCTCCAATATCAGAGAGAACACCTTCAGCAGGAAAAGTTGGAAGTGTCCCAAGAAAGGGGGAACATCTTATTTAAGGAGAATATGCAGGCAAAAGCAATTATATTAAATTCTGATGAAAACAAGATAAAATGTTAGAAAACTGGTTACAGAAAGCTGCCAGGGGAAAAATTGTGTGATAAAAATTTCAAAGCTGGACAGTTTATAGAAAAGAGTTCCAAACTGATTGGTGACAAGCAAAAAATAGAGGTCAGGAAAACTATGCGTGTGTTAATTGAAGTGGAAAATAATTGCTCATGAGGCAATCATGTCTCCCTTTTATCTGGTTTACTATTTCTTGTTCTTTACCTATTCTGATCTATTTTATCTCAAAATGACCTTTTTCAACAATGATTGTTTCTATTGTCTCAACACTTTAAAAAATAGTGAATTTTTGCTTGACAGCTTGACTTTTAATGATGTCTTTTCTGAGCTTTTTCTTTTAATTCCCTGGGTGTATTTATTAGCCTTACTTTGATTTGTTGTGAGCGTGCTGACACAGCACTAGTTTTGGTTTCAGCTTGTTAGCTGTAAGCAGGAGTTACACCTGAGTCTTCTTAATGTCACCAAAAAAATCTGATTCTCCTGCCTCTGCATCCTGAGTCCTTAAACCTCTGGAAAATGTAGCAACCTGTGAAGCACATGCGTTCCTACAGGCTGGGATAAAGAAAAATGTGATCAGTAATGAGGTATTGTGATTTATACATCTGTTTCTTCTAGATCCTACTTGCTTCAAAAGTACTAATGTTTGCTTAATGTGGTCTCCCTTTTGAAATCTCAGCTGAAAGTACTAAATCCTGGGTGAACAGATGGTGAATTAAATTGAATGATAAGAGGGAAGAAGCTAAACCATTTTGAGCAAGAAATAGGCAGGCACAGAATGGAAACAGAAATTTCATTCCTTAAAGGGGAAACATATAATACGCCCTGTTGACTAGAGGAGGGCCCTCCTAAATATTCCATTTCTTTATTTGTGGTTGACTATTTATTTAATTCTTAATCTTTTTTTTTTTAACACAGTGTATAACACTGAAAAACACCACACCAGTTTCACCAGAAAAACATTGAAAGCTCCAGTTCTTTCTTAGATAATCCTGTTCATATCAATGAAATAGGGAGGGCAGATTCCCTCTGCAGAGTTGCTTGTTCAGCCCTGGTAAATACTCTTCCATCCTGGGAAATTCTGGTTTTATGTGGTTGTACTGCACTGCCAAAATACCCCATGGATCACAGATCACCAGAGGCAATGGGACAAACTGGAAAGGCACAAGAGAGGATATCTTTGTCCTTTTAGTTGGAGAGGAAGGATGGTTCCTTCTCAGCATGAAGAATTCTGTAGCAGAGTACAGGAGAGAGTTCCTGAAGAGACTCTGCATCAGTCTGCCACTGCAAGGTTGCAGCTGAAAAGACAGGGCAGCCCCTGAAAGGGTTCTGCTACTGCTGAGCTTTTGTTACTTGTGTCACTAACATCTGAAGCTTCTGTGCATCCTGTAAGACTATTACATTTCTGATTTATAGCATCCCATATCTGCAGGGCAATATGCTTTACTGAGCCACCAATAAATACAGCAGCATATGTGTGTGTGCATCTCGTCAGTGAAGCTATGCCTGGCTGAGACAGCCTTTCAATATTGTGTTTTCTATAGCCAGTCCACTTGAAGAGACTTTGTTCTATCCTTTTGGCTGCTTACCCTTCTTCTCCAAATCCCATTGCTTAAAATAAAACCTTTGAATGGGGCATTTAGATAGTTTTACACACATAAAAAGCAAGCAGATTGTCTTGGTTTGAAAGACAGGTATCTGCCAAAAGGGACAAGGGCCTCTTTTTTTGAAAGGAGAGTATAAACCGCCCCCCCTCACCTTTTTCCCCTTCACTTTACTATGATTTTTGGAATTAAAGAGCTCTCAGGTGAAGATAGGGAGGTAGGAATAACAGTTCTTTACTCACACACACACACACACACACACACACNTGGAGGGGCACTGCTGGGAATGGCATCCATGCTCCAGATGGGAAGGGTGGAGGGGACATGCCGCTCACAGGTCCCAGGGCAGTGTCAGTCCTGATGCTGCAAAAGGATATGCTGAAGTCGGTAGGAGATGCAGGAGAGTGTCTGACCAGGGAGGTTGCGGGATCCCACAGCCAGGGAAGGCAGCTCCCGGCGTCAGCGTGGCAGAGCAGAGGTTCTAGCAACCGTCCTGCTCCGAGCCAGACGAGCAAGAGAGTGAGCCAAAGCGCAAGGCCCTTACCTCAGCTCTTCTTTTCCGGTGTTGCCCCTCTCCTCCCCCCTTCGAGAGAAAACTGTTAACTGAGCTTATGGGTGTAGACCCAAATACTTAGCATAACAATGGGAAACATTCCACAGAAAGAAAAAGGGAAAATTCAACCCCCAGCACAGATGTATAGAATATTTTTTAATTCCGCCCTATATCTTTCTAGGCAGGTTCTTAGAAGATTAGAGAAAACTGTTAAGCACGCACAAATGCGTTCACTTTGTTTTACACATCTGCTTTTTCAAAGCGGAGCTTCTGTGGAGGAGTTTCCTAGAATCACATCAAATAAAACAAGAGCACCACAACACAACTGGCAGGTAAACCAACACCCAAGAAACTGCTAGACTCCAGAGGTTAACCTGAGGGAGAAAAAAGTGTGGAGTTTATCCTAGAGATTGAAATCTCCACACTGAATGCTTATAAGATCTGGTTTGATCCAGATACCCATCCCCACAATACTTGAAGCAAAATATTACACAACCATGATCTTTGAATTACTAACATCATATTATGGGTCAAAATTTTACTTGTGTTTCATCTGTCCATTGTTTTCCTTTGAATCTTTTTTACTAGTTTGGAGGGCAGCTGGCCACTGGCATTTGGTGGGATTGAGGCTATATGAACAACATAGTCCTCTTCACAAAAAAAGTGTGGTGCAGATTCTCATCAGACCTGTGTTAGTCATCCATGTACCTAGCCCTTTCTACAGCTTTAATCAGCCTTGGGAGAGATAGGTTGAGTGAGCACAGCAAAGCAGATTAAGATATCTCAGAGTGTGGTATCTTACACATGGATTTCAGGGGTACTGAGCTTCAGAACTGAAGCAGCTTTTGCTACGTGTTTTTCAATTTTTCATATGCTATGTATTCATTTCATTTTTCAATGCTATGTATTTTTCAATTCTTTCCACATCCTTACTTCACCACTGTTGTCCAAAAACAGGAAAAAAGGCCTGTGCCCTTGGATCAATTGCAGAAAGAAGGAATTTATAATTAGTGCCAACAAAAGCTAGCTCCTACTGCAACTTCTCTAACAATTAGAAGCTAAATGTTCTGCAGATGAAAGAAATAATTTAGAAAGTGTAAAAACAATGTGTTTGTGTGTGTGTGTGTGTGTTCTCCAGTTCATTAGATATCAGGAGAACTGAAGGTCAAATCAGAAAATGGGTAAAGATTAAAGGTGAATAAAAATACTTGTGGATATACAGGATTTAAAATATGAACTTGTCTTCTGTACTAGGAAGAGAAGATGTGGAGAGAGACAGTCAACAAAAGAAGCCGTTACAAATATTTCTTGTTCATTTCCACTGGTGCAATCTACTTAGATGTGCAACAGAAGTAGCTGCTTAAGTTATTTTTAAGTTTCCTATACTTGCTGGAGATGAAGTTATTTGTTTTAAGATCATGTTACTGTCCACTCTGGAACATGGTGTCATTCCAACTGCTGACAATACACAGTAAGAAGGATTTAAAAATGCTGAATGTTCCCTAATTCTATCTAAACATAATTGCTGATTTAGCATGCAGCATATACTTTTTTGACTATTCTTTTAAGTAACAATTAAATACTATGTATAAAACACAAAAATGCATAAACATCACAGTGCTCAGTGCTTCACATTTAATTGTCTACAGGAATTACTGAGATGAGAAATGAGCTGAAAAGCACAATTTCAACTTTAGAATTTTGTTATAATTAAAACAGCACTGCTTAATAATCTTCCTGTTGAATGCATAGTGATCCATTTGATATGAAGGCATTCATAATGCTCCTGCAAGCACTGGGAGATGGCTCAGTATCTTCAGTGTCCTCTCTGAATTTATTTTTCTTGGCAAAAGAAAAGTACTCCGAGCCATATATGCATTTAAATTTCTCAGATATTTGGATAGAACTCTGAGTACCTCTTCCTTACCTAATCATCTGGGCACCTGTTCCCTAAGTAGGGCCAGGTTTCACCCTGTGGGTGGGTATCACCACAGCTGGGTGCCGTGCAGGGGCTGAGCTGCTTGGCATGCCTAGATCCCAGCACCATCTGTGTGCAGAGCCAGAGGAGAGGCAGGGAAAGTCACCTTTTGTGTAACGGACTAATTGCTAAAGAAACTGTGCAGGAAGCAGGAGGTTTGGCTTTGTGACCCTCCAGAGCCCAAGGGGAGTCAAAACATCCCTCTGTGGTTTTTTGAAGGGATTTTATTTTATTTTATTGGTTTGGTTTGGTTTGGTTTGGTTTGGTTTGGGGTGGGGTGGGTTTTTTAGTCGGCTGATTGGTTTGGGGTTTTTTTGTTGTTTTTCTTTTCTGTGTGTTTGTTCATTTTATAGAAGTTCTGATGCCACCTGCAGATTAAATTTTCTCGGACACTCACCTCCCTTTCTTTTCTGCCCACCTGCTGAATGGTCTCACCCATGACCTTTTATCTCCTCAGGCACTTGCCAGACCCTTCAGATGCAACACAACAACATGAAACAACCACCCACCTTCCTTTTGCTATGATAGTTTCTGACACATCAGTGAATTAAATCAGCTCATGGAGGTCTAATTAGTGTAGGGGCCAGTATGAAAGGTGTGGCACTCAGCAGCAGAGCCCTGCTTCTGGCATAGCCAACAAGACTCCTTGTGACGATAGCAGGTGGTTTATGGCAATGCAGTGATATTTCTGATTTTTTTTTTCATTTCTGCTTCCAAAATAGGAATATTAATAGAATGGAATATCTATGCATCTAATCACTGTGGCATTCTCAGAATAACACCCTGTATATATTTTAATTTGAAGAATTGCTTAAATGATCCCTTTTTCATAATAATCGTTATCAGTCTTCACTTTCAAAAACAAAATATAAGTGTAAAATGAAAGACTACATGAAAAAATGCTGTTTCAAATCTGATCAATTTATTATGGTTTTTAATGCTTCCTGTGCTCATTACAGTTTTGCTATTAGAATGAAGGAAAACAATCATTTTATACTGACATTGCACTGATGATAGGGCTATCTCCACCATATACATATTTAACTCATTCATTATTACATTATTTAATTAGGAAAAAGGAAATGAAGTAAAGTCTCCTTCTCCCTAGTGGTAATTAAACTTTCCTATTCTTATTTCTCTCCTCTCCTCATCATTAAGATTAAAATAGTATTACATTATTGAGTTGTTATTTCCATCTGAAAGCAGGGAGCTCTGTTACAACAGACTATTCAGCTAAAATGCAAAATTTTGATTGAGAAATACAACCAAAGCACTGTAGTAACTATTTGATTTAAAACATGCATTTCAAGGAAAATATTTTTATACTTATTGAAGTACTGATTAATTAATGGTTAGGCAGCAAGAGGACTCAATATTGTAGTGAAGAATCTCAGTTATAATGCTGTTCTCCTTTCCTAATTACTCAGAAGGATGGTTACCTGATCTAATAGAACCATAGAATGGTTGGGTTGGATGGCGCCTTAAAGATCGTCTGGTTCCCAGATGGAAACTTCCTGCTGTGGAAAGAGATATAATTCACTAGACCAGGTTACTTAAAGCCCCATTCAGCCTGGCCTTGAACACTTCTAGGGACTGAGCATCCACAGCTACTGTGGGCAACTTGTGCCTCACCATCCTTACAGAAAAGGATTTCTTCCTAATATCCAACCTAAACCTACTCTCTTTCCATTTGGAGACATTCCCCCTTGTCCTATCACACCAAGATCTTGTAAAAAGTCCCTCTCCATCTTTCTTGCAGGCTCCCTTCAGGTACTGAGCCACAATTAGGTAACCCTAAGAACCTTCTCTTCTCCAGGCTGAGCAACCCCAATTCTTTCAGCCCTTCGTCCTATGAGAAGTGTTGTCTCCGTCTGATCACCTTGGTGTCCCTCCTCTGGACTCTCTCCAGCAGCTCCATGTCCTTCCTGTGCTGGGACCCCAGGGCTGGAGGCAGCTCTGCAGGTGGGATCTCACCAGAGTGGGGCAGAGGGGCAGAATCCCCTCCCTCCCCTGCTGCCCACGGGGCTCTGGATGCAGCCCAGGACACTCTTGGCTGTCTGGGCTGGGAGTGCCCATGGCTGGCTCATGTCCAGCTCTCACCCCCAGCACCCCCAAGTCCTTCTGGGCAGGGCTGCTCTCAGTCTGTTCATCCCCAGCCTGGGCTGGCACCAGGGCTTGCCTGACCCAGGTGCAGCACCAGCACCTGGCCTTGTTAAACCTCAGGAGATTCCCAGGGGCCACTTCTCAAGCTTGTCCAGGTCCATTTGGATGGCATCCCATCGTTCAGGAGTGTCAACTGCACCACTCAGCTTGGTGCCATCTGCAGATTTGCAAAGGGAGCACTTGATCCCTTCGTCTGTACCATTAATGAAGATACCAAATAGAACTGGTCGCAGTACAGACCCCTGAAAGGCAATACTTGTCACTGAGGTCCACCAACATTTTGAGGTGTTGACCACAACACCTGGATGTGACCATAAAACCAATTCCTCATCCACTGAACAGTCCATCCATCCAATCCATGTCTCTCCCATTATGAGAAAAGGACGTTGTGGGGAACTGTGTCAAAGACTTTACATAAGTTCAGATAAATGACATCTGTAACCCTTCCCTTGTCCACTGATGGAGTCATTCCATCACAGAGACCACAGGGTTGGTCAGGCAGGGCTTGCCCTTAGTGCAGCCATGCTGAGTGTCTGGAATCACCTCCCTATCCTTCATAAACATTAGCAGAGTTTCTAGGATCTGTTCATGATCTTCCCAGGCACAGAGGCTGACAGGTCAGAGTTCCCAGAGTCCTCCTTTCTACCCTTTTTAAAGAGGGGTACAATGTTTTCACTTTTCGATCACGTGGGATTTCACTTGATTACCATGACTTTTCAAATATCACAGAGAGTGGCTTGGCAACTACACCAGAAAATTCCCTTGGAACCCTGGGATGAATCTTATTGGGGCCCATAGTCTTAAATACATTCAGGGTCCTCAGAGGGTCCTGAACCAAGTCTNCTCAGAGGGTCCTGAACAAGGTCTTTTCTTACAGTGGGAAGCACTTTGCTCCCATACCCCATCCTGCTGTCCATGCACTTGAGAGGTGTGGGAATAGAGATTGCCAGTGAAGACTGAGGCAAAAAAGCCTTCTCAGCCTTTTTTTTTAATCTGTTGTTACCAGTTGACCAGCATTCATGGGTACACCTTTGACATGAGGACTGATGCATAGTTTATTTCATTTGTAGAATCATAGAATATCCAGTTTGAAGAGACTCAGGATCATCAAGTCCATCTCCTGGTCCTGCACAGGACAGTCCCAAGAATCACACCATGGGCCTGAGAACATTGTCTGAGCACTTCTTGTACTCGGGGGCTGTGCG
>VZTT01019239.1:0-24474 GCA_013400855.1 Buphagus erythrorhynchus | reverse complement strand
CAACTTGCCACTGACCAGGATCCCCAGCTCCCTTTCCATGTTGTTGCTCTCCAGCCTCTCATTCCCCAGTCTCTCCGAACATCCAGAGTTGCCCCATCCCAGGTGCAGAATCCAGCACTTTCTCATGTTGAACTCCACAGAGCTGGCAATTGCCCAGCCCTTTGATTCATAAAGGTCTCTCTGCAGGGTCTCCCTGCCTTTGAGGGAGTCAACAGCTCTTCCCTGTCTTGTATCATCTGCAAATTTGCTGAGTCTCCCTTCCAGTCCTGTGTGCAGGTTGTTTATGATGTTGAAGAGCACAGGGCCGAGGTTGGAGGCCTGTGGAACCCTGCTAATGACAGGTCACCAGTTTGATGTCATCCCAGTCACTGTCCCCATTTGTGCCTGACATGTGAGCTAGTTGCTCGCTCATCATATGCCATGTTTATCCAGTTGTGGGCTGGACATTTTATCCAGTAAACCTTACTGAAATCCAGAATACTACATCAGTTGGCATCCCATGATCCTGTAGGTAGCTTACCTTGTTGCAAAAGGAATTAGGTTTGACAAGCAAGCCTTTCCCCTCAGAAAGCTATGCTGGCAGTGACCAATGGCTACATTGTCCTCTAGGTGTTTTTCAGTACCTCTCAGAAAAATATTCTCTGTAATTTTACCAGGCACTGAAGTGAGACTGACGGGCCTGTAGTCTCCAGGGTCATTCTTCTTGCCCTTATTGAAAATTGGGACATTGTTTTCCAACTGTCCAGAAACAACTCTGTTTTTCAGCAACAGAGACCATTCAAAAATCAAGAGAGGCCTCACAATGACATCAGCTAGCTCTTTGAGTATCCACAGATCGATCTCATCAAGCTCCATAAATTTAGAGGGATTTGTTACACTTTAAACTCACATTCTATGAAGATTAATGAAAAAGCTGATTGGAAAGGTAGTTAATAATTAAGGAGCCTGATCTCTATCTATCTCTCTATATATATAATTAAGAAAGTGTGATTCCATTCTCATTAACAATTCAGTAATTATCTTGTGCCTAATACATCCATACAGACTTCAGCATCTAGCATCCACATAAAAAATTGACTTCAAGATATGGTGAGAGGCTGCCTGGCAACAGCTTTTCTATTTTATTTTGAATAGCATTTTTGGGGCAGAGAGTGAGGAAGGGAAGAGTTGAGAAAGAAGTTCGACTCGAGAGGCCTGCTCTGATCTAGATTCCTGTGTTTCTGCAGGACTGTGATTCTGCTCACTGTGGATGTGGGCTCACTGGGGACCGTGCCTGGCAGCTCTTTGCCTTTGTGTCTGACTCAAGCTGTGTAGCTCCTTCTTCCACCCAGATAAACCAGCCTTGTTAAGAGACACAAATAAACTGAGATTATTTTAATGTTGGTCACATTAGGAAGTTCTGTGATGTCTGGCTCCGGGAGGAGTGCTTTCTCTTTGGAATACGTGCCAGGGTAGTCACACTGAAAAAAAGGATCTTCATGTGGACCTGGGTTTAATTTCCGTTCTGCTGATTGCACAGTAGTCCTACTCAGTCCTCCCCAGAGCTGCTACAATTTTCAGGTCTGCTTACATGGAATGTGAGTCCTGGGACTATAAGCAGCAAATAAACATGCAAAGTGTCCTTTCTCAGAATAACTGGGACCCATGTTCCCATGACACTCAGTTTAGTGTAGATAGGATAGTCTAGTCAACTTTTTAGATTTTTTGAGTGCTGTGTTCTGAGTCAGTCATAAAGTGTTATAAAATACTTTATATTTAAATAAAATAAAAATAGGTTAAAGGAAAAGTTGAGAAGACTAGAAAAACAAAATACACCATCAAAGCAGTGCACTAAGAAGGCAAGATGTGAGCTTAAAGTTATGCTAATATGCCAACAGTACAACCCAGAAAACTGAAAAGGAAACCTAAAGAGGAAAGAACAAGAAGCAAAAACCAAAACAAAACCCACACCTCTTGGGGAAAAAAAACAAAAAACAAAACAAAGAAAAATAGAACTTAATATCAGATATTTTATATTTCTGTCTTATTTCTGGACTACCTACAAATCCTATGCATGTTTCTGCAAAAGCTGTAGCAGCCTAGAAAAAAAATTATTATTTGACTAACCATAAAACTTTCATTAGGAAAAGCAAATCAAATATTGCAAAATCCCTGGATATTTTAACAACAGCAAATCAAGACTATGCGGTCCTGACTCTGCTCCTTATGAAGCCACCTTGTAAGGACTGAAATTTTCCTCTATACAGTGCTGCCATTCTTTTCCATCTATTCCCTCCTGGTCGAAAAGTAATGGAATCATTTGTTTCTTAAGTAGCTTGAGCCATTATCCAGCAGTTTTCTCCACATCCCATTGAGTTCATATATTGAAACTAAGTGATTTTGAAAGAGTATTACTAGCCTTTGAGCTATGACTGGGCTTGTTCTTGTGAAAAATCCAATCTATCTTACTCCTTGTCTTTTAGTTTTGGATTTAAAGTAAATGCATCACATATGTAAAGTGCTGAAGACAGAAGTGTCTGATGTGTTAACTTCTGTATTTAAAAAGTTCCTGCTTTACATTGTGGGTTCTTTTGATACCCCAGAAGAAAAATTCTTGGGGAAAAACATAATGGATTTTTTTTCATGCTATTCTTTTAATGAATGCTGGATGCTACATGGAAAGATTTGGATTCATTTTGCTGGTTTTGTTTCGAGGCCAAATGAAAACAGAAAAGTAAGATAAAAGCAAAGGGATCAACATCAGCACTAAGAGAACAGCCTCAGTATAAATTAGGTCTTCTAGATCTGCTTTTAACTTACCCTTTTTATTTGATTTTCTGCTCTTGCTTTCACTTACAGCATTGCAGGTGATAGCAGCAATGGGAAATACTAAAAAACACCAGCTGCATGCAACTTACAGCCTTCAATGCCATTATCATTTGGTCTTTCTCTGAAATGGAGTAAAATCTCATCTACATCCATACTGCCATCATTTTATATTTTGAAAGGAAAGGATGAGCATAGGTGCATCTCAGTGTCAGAAACCAATTTACTATCTGTGCTTATAAAACAGGCATTCGTGCAATGACAAAAACAGTTGTTAATTTATTTAAATCGGAGATTTCTGTTCCCTATTACTGGCAGAGAGTTTTGGTGGTTTTCAGTCTGATCTTTGAACTAAATAATAAAAAATGGCATTCACTTTTCTGTGCAAAAGCATTTTTCAAGTCTAAATTCTAACACTGCCCTTCAGAGTGACTGCAAACTCTCCTATCATGGTGTTACCTGGAAACTGCAGCAGTATATATTCAGCTATGAATGGAAATACTGTTGCACAAAGGATTTAGGATGGTAACGTGTCAACCCAGCCTGAAATTCTTTCTCTCTCTTAGAGCACTTCATTAATTGCTAATTTCTGAGAGCAGCCTTTCAGCAAGTAGTACACAAATGTACGAGTAGTTTAATTTAGAACACATTTCACTACTTCACTTTACAAATTGTCAAAGGCAGTAGCAGTAAAGTTTTTGAAAAAGGCCATGGATATAACAGCTCAGTGGACCTCAGTTTCTTACTTTGTCTACTATGACTGTCCCTCTATCAGGAAAGAAATTCAATTGATTTGACATGATTTGTTCTAGATAAATCCATGCAGGCTCTGTCTTACTGCTTTATTATCTGTATACTCTGAAACAGTCACATATAATTTTTCCTCTATCTTCCTAGGAATCAGTTTTGAATGGGACTGCTCTGCAACTCTTCATATTGTCCCTTCCACATGCCTTTTTTAGAGATAAATAACACGGTGGACTTTCTTCCACTCTTTCTTTTTCTTTGAAGAGATCTTGAAAATAATTGCAGCAGTTTACAGAGTGCTGACTGGAATACACATAACTTGTTTGGTAGTCTTTCAAGGCTCTTTTTCCCATTTTGTTGCCAGTTCTTTGACCCCTAACTGAAGTTGTGTTTTGCTTAGGCAACAATCATAAATAAGCTTGAATTGCCTTTCTGTGAAGAAAGAAGCAAGAGGAAGAGATGAATGCTCCAGCCTTCTCTGTTCTCTCCTTTATTTCCTTTCCCTCAGTTAAATTGCTGAATTATAAATTTCTTTGTAGGCCCCCCACATGAGTTTACTTTAGTTCTCACAATTTTTTCAGCTTTTGCAACACACTGTGCCTCATTTTGTGCCTTTTATTTAAATTTACAGTTACATGCTCATGTTAATCCTTTAAATTCATGTGCCACTTAGTTGTAGCTTTTAAATAACAATGTAATTCAGGCACATTATCTTTCCAGAAAGAATGAATCTTAAACTGTACTCAATCCTCGCCATTTCTGTGTATAAGAAAAGACCTAAGCAGAGGATGTCCCCACCAGTAGTTTTAACATGAAGGCTGCAGTGAGACTGTTTTTCCCCGAACTCAAATACTGCCTTGCCCTCAGCCCTGTATCACCTCTTCCCAAAGACTTGTCTGATGAGCATAGGAGTAGTTCCTCAGCAACTCTGACGCATGGAACCCAAGCAAGCGGAGAGAGGCTGATGGGCAACAATCTTCTTCATCAAGGTGGCTTTTTGTGGACACAATGTGTCTTCTCCCTATTAGCAACAGAGAAATACACTCCAAGTGAAATTTTGTATGAGGATAAACGGAAGAGGTAAGCTAGACCTGTGAATTCCAGTGACAAATGGTGTTCCACAAACTGTATCAGTCAAGTACAATGTTTTCATCTTCCTTTCTGCAGTAACTGGAATTAAATATCAGTCTTCATGAGTATCCCTTGACTGTTACCTCAGATAAAGTGGTGGTGTTTTCCAGTCTCCCATATCTTGGCAGAATAGAACACATATTTAAGAATTGACATCAAAATAGTAGTTCCTATTTCAGCTGACAAAACACTGGAACCAATTACTGACTTGGACAGAAGGAATGGGCATTTGCATGTGATCCCTGGTGAGCTATGGAAACAACAAATGTATTCCAACAAGTCATTTGCTACTTCTACAGTGGAAAAAATAAATACTCCAAGCCCTGTTCTGTAATTTTCATGGGAGAAACAAAAACGCTCTAGGAAATCCAACCATTGAAAAGGGGACTGAAACCAAGTGGTTTGATTGTTAAGACTAAGTACCATTTGCAGATGGCAGTACTTGTGTTAATTTAGTCAACCACTCCGTTACTTAGGCAAAAAGAAAATGAACTTTGAAATTTTGCTTCCCTTTAATTATTGAGTTTGCATATTTAAAAATATATTAAAGTACAGTGGTATAGGTAAGTATAACCTGATATTGTGGGGTTTGTAATGTATTTTCCTCAAGCATCAAAGAATCTGAGAATCTTGAGTATATATCATATTTAAATTTTTAAGCCTTGGCACATAAATATGATTAAGTATATCCCACAAAACACTTCTTTCTAGTAAGATCTTAATATGTTCTACAGATTTTTGAAACTATGAGTTGATTAGATTCCCCATTTGCAGGGGTTTTGAATTTTTGTAAGATATATATTAAAAAGACAAGTTATATTTCTTTCTTAAATTGCTAACTCAGTTTTGTGATAATGTTAAAAATGTGAATTTATAGGACTTAAACATTATAATATGGTGTGCTAACTGAAAACTTAACTAGAATGCTATTGGTGAATTCCTTATTCATTAATTTCCCAAGCATATTTTAACAAAGTATTAAAAATAGCAAGTTATCATCCATCAAAACATGAATCTCTAAATTACTACCCTTACAGTTTTGATTCTCATTATATTTCAGTAAACAAAATTACTTCAATGAGCCTTAAATTCTGTCTGCTATAAGAGGAAGTTCACTTTGGATATTAGGAAGCAGTTGTTTACTGTGAGTGTGGTGAGACACTGACACAGCTTGCCCAGAGAAGCTGTGGCTGCCCCAGTCCTGGACACGTTCAAGATCAAGTTAGATGGAGCTCTGAGCAGCCTGGGTTAGTGGGAAGTGTCCTTGTCCATGGAACTGGATGAGCTGTGGGGTTCCTTCCAGCCCAAGCCATTCTATGTTTCGATTAGTCTGGGAGCAGGTGACATTGCATGTTTCTGGCTATGTTGCCAGGGCCTATTTGGAGACTTGCATGCCTTCACCCATTTGTCTTTAGTCATTTACCTAGCCAATCCTATCAGATCATCTTTGAAAATGGTACCGTTTTTGATTGATTTTTGCCATTATACTCAATGGCAAATTGAAAGTCATTACAAATATAAACTATCTTACAAGCATAAAAGAGATGCAAATTAGAATGTTATGATTTTGTTCTTTCCATCCACAGCAATAATTTTGCTGAACTATTACATTTCCTACCAAGAAAACAATTATGACATCAAAGAAAAGACTTAATAACTTATGGCATCTAGCTCAACCCACAAAAACCCAGAGTTCCCAGATTACATAAGTAATGAACAAATGAACCATATCTTTCCATCTTAAGGGACCTTCCCACAATTCACTAATAGCTTCAGGTCTGCCAAAAACTTTATAAATACTATAGTATGAGAAGCATTATACATACATTTGATTAACTCCTGGCTTGTGTTTTAGCTTTCTCAAGAGGCCATACATGGTAGACCAGTCATAAAAGTGGCATGCACGTAGACTCTCCTCTTTCTAAACTTGCCTGCCTTCCCTACAGCTGTCCTTCATTGCAGGGCTCCTATTAGTACATCAGGTGTCACAGCTACAATTGACAAGAAAAGATACTCTGTTCTATTAATTTATTTATGCTACTGAACAACCATTGTATAAACCTGCTGCTCTGGATCCTGACTTGTAACCAGGGGCCCCTCAGTCTTAGACTGTTTAAAAGGTCCTCCCTTCATCTGCCCATCCTTTACCAGTGGCACAAATACCTGACAGCTGCACCTTCTAAACTATGGGGGTGATTATGGTTCCTTTTCAGTGTTGTGCTTTGAGCAATGCTGTTTTAAGGTCTGGTTATTGAGAAATTGAACTCTCTGCAGAGCAGGAGAAATGGAGCATCCCATCAGACATCCCAAGTTAGACTTCCATTGCTTGTCAGCCTGACCCTACAGTCTTTGATTCACACCAATGGTTGGCAATGGAAAATTTTTAGAGTATTTGGAGCCCTTTAGTTCCCTTATATCTTCAATTCCATATTAAATTAAAAAGAAGCACTTTTCCTTTTATAAATTTTTCTCAAAACATACTTTCTCTTTTCAATAAATAAAACAAAACCAAATACATATAAACAATGCTTTCATAGGTCCTAGCAGCAGCAATATAATTTCTCACTCCTGAATCACAAAACACATTAAAAAACCTTAATTTACTGATGATACTGATCAACCTTTATTTTTTGTGGATAATTGCTTAGATTTACATATCTTATTTTAAAGCTAGGATTGGTGTATTGTGCGGGAAATAAAAATAAGCCACACTTTTGTCACAATCCAACCAAAACATAAATATCCATGCTTCCTTTACCTAGAAATGTTTAAGCTAAATGTCCCTGTGTCATTGCTGAGACTGATGAAAGAGCTAATCACACTAAAAGGATCTAATTCTGTAGCACTCCAATCCTGCAAAATCTGGGAGTGTGACAACATTGCAGCAAGAAGAGTCTTGCTGAGCAGTGGAACACTGCATTTTGAGTGATCAGGAGTTCTGCTGGACTGGAGTTCATGCACAGTTCTGTTGATTTGCTGAACCCTGTGGAAGCAGAGAAGCAGAATCATCAGCCTGTGATGAAACTTTAATCTCCCTATAATTCAGAAAGCTAGCCCAGCAGGCTTTGAACTCATCAAAATTCAAAATATGCACTTGCAGTAGACCTTTTAAGATGAAGCCTATTTTATCAGAACTGTGTGTTTTCTGATCATAAGTACAGAGAGCCCTTTCAGAGATGCCAAGTCTTTCTACAGTTAAATAGTTTCATTTTAAGCTTAACTTTTTATGCATGTAATATTTTTGGATCAGATAGGTTCTTTAAAAGCAATAAGGATCCCTTTATATTCACAGTGAAGAAAAAATATTTTCCATTAAGGGAACTGAAAAGCACTGAAAAAACAAGCTCTGTCATATGAAGTTTAATGAGGAGGGGAATAATATACCCAGCTGTTCATACTCTCACTATGTTCTAAGGTAAAAAATAGTACTGAAGCTCCTCTGCATAGAAATTAAAACCTTTTTTGGATATGTTTGATCTCTTAGTGACTGACTGCCTGACTGGTGCTTAAGATTTTACTGTTCTTACCTGGAGTGGAACACACTTAAATGGGTATTACCTTTTCAAGGATAAATATCCCAGATTTAAACCTGGCTCCTTAGCCCAGAGGGTTTGTTATTTTAATGCTGTCTATGTCATTGTATCAGCAGTATTTATATAGACAGGAGCTAGAAATATAAATGCATTTAGTTATCCCACTTTGGGATTTATGTTAGGTGCTAACATCCCAGCAGAACTGTAATCCCCTTTGCCCTGTATGCAAAGTAATTTTGCTTTGGAAATAAATGTCATCATTATCATAAGGTAAATGAGATTTAAAATGTTAAGCTACTTACCTTGTTCCTACTTCCTTTCTTCAGAACTGCTTAAAAGTTAAAGGCTGACAACAGTGTCAGGTGAATAACCAGAAATATTTTTGTCCTCTGAAGAATATTAACATATAGAACTGTGCTTTGAAATGGGCAAAATTACTGAAATTATATTACATTGACTTTTGAACAGCCATTCATCTTGCAAGACTGTGACTGGTTTATATTGAATATAGACTCATTTCAGCCTTATCTGGGATAATCACACGCCTGTCTTAGAAGAGTTTTGTTGCCAGATGAAAATTTGTTTGCACCTGGTGGGTTAACACAATGCTTATTCTTCAAAAACCACTGGCCTGCGTAACCACAGAATGCCCACTCTGTAGGAAGGAGAACAGGAAAGCAACCAGCTCAGTTGTGCCAACTTTTGCCAGCTCACCAGGCAGTCAGATGTGCCTTTGGGGTTGGTGACCACCAGAGACCACCAGAAAGATCCGCAGGACAGAAGAACATGAGCAGAGGGGAGAAAACACATGATTAATGTGTTTTAAGGTGATTAATGGTTTGGGGGAAATGTCATACATACATATGGTTATTCCAGAACAAATCAATGTTTATGTCTGTAAAATATAGTATATAAACAGGAGCTTTTTCTGTAATCACTATGCACAAGTTTCATAGGATATACCCCGTCATGCATTGGGCCAAATAAAGAATGCCTGCTTTGTGATGCTACCTTGGTGTTATGGAGTTTTTTTTTTACTGATTTTAGGTAAGAGTTTTACCACATGGCTGTCATCCACACACAACACCATAAGTCCAAAGTACATCCTTAGTATGGGATTTCCAGGTAGGATCACATTGCAGAATAACGACTACCAGTAAATAGCCACTAACTAGATTTAGGAAGAGATAGTTGTGTAGGATTACTAAGAGAGCTTCAGAAAGTGAGTTATAAAATGTATAGCAGTTTATAGGTTGAAGGCATCCTCCCATTTTTTTTTTTTTTCTGTGAAATTAGTAATATTGTCAGGACAGTTTTATTGATTCTTTAATTAAAAGAATGTGTATGGGCTACAATTTTCAGAGACACAGAGACATGGCAGGCACATAATGTCCAGTGCTCCATGCACACCTCTAGCAAATATTGAGCCTACCCACAAATGTTGTTGCTATTAGTGTGATGTCCATGAGTTACAATAATTACAGAAAAGCTGAAAAACATTAGTTTTTCATTTTGGTTTTTAAACTGGTGTTTTCAGAGCAGACAATATATTTTTCCTCCTCTGCAGATTCACGTGTAAGCAAGTACATGGAAACAAGCAGTTTCTCTCTGCAATTTTTTGCATTTAAAATCCTTTCTTGATTTCTGCCCTAGCAAAATAAGTGCTACCGCTTTATAATTATGAAAGGATAAACCAAGATTTTTAAATTTCTGTTTATTTATTCTATTCTATTTATTTAACCTTTTTTTTTTTTTGAGATCTATGGCAATATAGTTAGTGAACTCTTTCAAGCTGCAATCTGATAGCAGAATTAATGTATATAAGCAGAACAAAATGAAAAATAAATATAGTTGCGTCTTACACTTGTACTGTTAGATAGCAGTACACCATGATACTGTCAAATGTGAGAATTCAAAACCAAAAAGCTAGTCCCCCAAAAAACATACCACTTGCTTTAATGAACATTAAAACACTGACAGCAACAAATAATTTCCTTTTCTGTGGAAATTGGGGTAGACAGGGAGCTTGCTTCACCTGCAGATGCAGAGAATTTCAGCTTCAAAGCCTGAGAGACACCTAGCTAGGAGAAAGGACATCCTTTACATCACAGTGAGAGAACAGAAAGAAAAGTTGTCTCATGGGAATTAGTATGTTAACCAGTTTGTTACAAACAAGGCACTGTTCTTAGTTTCAATATATGGTTTGCTGGCTGCCAGCTACTACATATATGGTTTTGTTCCTTATCCTTGTTATCTATTGGATCCTGTGCCCTCCACCCCATCTATATACTGCTATGCTTTCTGGATTTCGAGATCATTGGAGGCTGCTCCTTGTACCTTGCGGTCTCTACATTTGTTATTTTTACATTAAAATTTCTTTGCTTTTCGACAACTCCATTGTTCCCATCTCTCTATCTATTATGCCACGGATTCAACAGCAGGCCCAGTCCAGTTATGGCCACGGTGGTCATACTTTCCCACCTCCCAAAGTACATGTCAATTCAAGGACCTTGCTCCTATGAGAATGAAATCTAAAAGGGAAGAAATGGTGCATCAAACTAGCAACTAAAAGAAATAATATAAAAAAAAATATGTTTTAGCATAACAATTATTCCAATACACAAGAAAACTAGGAAGAATATAACAAGAGTAAAATTATTATATCAGACTCTTTTTAATGCTTTGAAAATTAAAAAAGATCCACTGTAAGCAATGACATACTACTGCAGTACAGTATAAAATCATAGTTGAAGTATGAAGGTACAAAATAGAAATATTCAATGGTTATTTTCACTATCCCATTTAAAATAAAAAGTATTGTGATGTAATTTTTCATAAATAAAAAGTCTAATGGCAAAGTAGTAGGAACACACGTTTCAGAAGAGCAAATGGAGGCTAAATGATATTTAAATGTAAGTATTTTAAAATGTTTTAAATGTATAAGGAGTTGAAACCAATAGGGCCTGATGAAGATTACCCTAAAGTAATAGTTCTCTATGGAATTTTTGACAGCCACATCTGACTACATTTCTCTCACAACACAGTGATAAACCATTTAAGAAGAAGCTTTCTATTTAATTTTCTCCAGAGGAGAAAAAGCAGAAATTGAGGAATGATTATGAGGCATGTCATAGATACAGGAAATGCTCTCACTATAATACGCTCAAAGCAGTCTTCAATCTATTATCCAAGCAGCTTAGTATGCAATATTTTAAAGTTGGGCACTGCTTTGACAAAAGCTGTCTCAGTGACAATTCTCCACTAATAGCAGCTAAATAAAATACATACCTTTTAACATTTCTGTGACAGTTTTTCTTTTCCTAAAATCTTGTTTTATTATTTTAATTTAAGGGAGTATCAAACTGTATCACTATTCAAAGCATTTTTTAAAAAATAGGAGGCAAATTTGCATACTGCAAATGTTAAACCATAGAATTTCTTAATACAATATTGACACATATGTTCTGAACATCAAAACCATAAATGCATAAAGATCAGCTAGACAAATTCATGGAACAAAAAATCTGACCTATAGTTTAAAAGGCTAAGGAAGTCCTGTAGGTCACAACTTTTTAAATTTGGAATAGTAAATGGGGAGAAATATCCCTATATACTTCCTTCAGCATAAATATTTGTTTTTAAAGAATGGGTTTTGTCGATTTTTAAAATTAGTTGCATACCAGTGTAGCTTTGCAGGGCTCATGGTGGCAGGATGCTGGACAAATAGCTGGAAAGGGCTTGTATTTGTGCTGCACATCATGCAGATGCATTCTCCAAAGCCCAGTGATTTGTACTCTTATCTTGTCCTCCCAAGACTGTTTATGTTTTTTATGATAAACGCTCAGCATAAAACAGAAATAAGCCCCAAAGAGGTCCAGAACAGATGATCACAATGACTTCTCCAGCCACTCCAGCTATGAGTTTATACATGCACAGAAATACACTGAAATATGTCTTTAATAGGGATGTTCTTACAAAGAACTGACTCTTTGACCAAAGCTCTGACAGCTGTGCAAGTAAACAACCTCAAGGTTCCTCAGCCTCTTCCTTGGCTGTGACCACCCCAGATGTCTATGAAACACAGTGAGATACTGGCCAAAATCCTTTGGGCCATTAGTAAATGCCATTTCTGTTTAGAATCGTGTTTTGGCAAATTTCAAAAATTTAAATGCCCTCATGCTACAAACAAAACAGCTTCATTCTTGACGCTATTATTTTTCCATTTAACAGTTGCCTCTCTGACAGACCAAAACTGTGGGTAAAATAGTGCTGTAAGCACTATAGTGCATTACATTTTTTAACCTTGAAAATATAAACAAATTATTTTTTCCTCCCAGTGACTCCAGAAGTATATAAAACTTGAATTTTTTTTTCTCAAGTTTTTCTTAGTTATTCAGGTTGTTCAGGTCAGATTTTAAACAACGTGAACACATGAGGCTGAATTAGCAAGTGAATAAAATTATGACAATGGTGTCTATATAAAGTTTAACTTCTGGAATTCTGAAGTACATACAAAAATTAATATATTGAACATCATTTCTAAAATTTATCTCAACATCCCATCAAAGGAAACAAATCTAAGATTTCTGGACTATGGAGGGCAGTAACATTCCCCTTTTTCACCACCTTGAAGCTCTCTGTTGAGGCAAATCTCCAGACAGATACAGCTCAAAAGGCATAAATCAAAGCAGTTAAGCCCTTTTCACTCTTTCCCTTCATTCATTCACTGAATAAAATAATTTCCTTCATAATACAGCTCTGTTTGTTTCTTATTTTACTTTTCTCATGTAGAATAGCTGAGTTAACTTTATATTTTTGGAAGCTGTGGAATACCAGTGACAAGAGTGATACACAGTGATTGTGCCAATATGCAGAGGCTGATAAATATAAGATAATTAAATGCTCCCTTGGTGTTTTGGAGTTGTTTAAGATACAGGTTCCTTTACTTTTATTTCTTTCGCCTCTTCCTTGTATTGTGTTTTCCCTTTCCTCAGTCCATCCTTCCTCCTTTTCATTTACCTAACCTGCCTCTTATTCTTTTCCCATTGACAATAACATCCCAGCTTTTGGTTTTTCTCATCAACTCCACCAAGAGGATATACAAAAAAAAAATTAAAATTCCTATACTTCCTTTGGGAAATGATTCACCACAAGGGATGGATTTTCACTAATACTCTGACATGAACAAACAGTGGGGGAAAGTGCCTCTTGCTCCAAGTGAGTGCACTCAGGCTGCCTGCATCAGACACGTGGCTCTGAGAGTGGTTCAGCCCCTGTCCAGCTGCTCTGCTGTGAATGTGTACATGCAGGAGGAAGCATTCATTTGGCAGAGCTGTGGCCTTTTTCCTTCCAAAACCCTCCACACCTGTCCACAGAGATGGCTGGTTGCAGAGCAAGCAGCAGACTGAAAGACATGTGGACAAGAAGGAAGCATCAGGACTGAGACACTGGTGCTCCCTACCTTATCTCTCCACATCCTTTAGTCAAGAGAGTGATCCTGAGCACCCAATGTTGGAAAGTAGGTGTGTAAAGCAAACAGGTCTGAATACATTCCCTACAACTTTTCCTCAGTGCCTTTTCTTTGGAAGAAGGAGACTGTAGAAAAAGCCAGAACAGACAGGGCTAACAAAACCAGAGGACTTCAGTTCACTTTCATTTTGTGGATTTTTTTTTCATTTATATTTCCTTAATAAGCAAAAGTTGCTCCACTGTACTTATTTGGCACCACAAAGGGGTAAATAAATTCCTTAGATTGCAGTAGCACAGCATATTGTAATTTGCAAAGTGTCCAGGTTAAAGATTTTATGAGAGGCAATTCCATGTTCAATCCTCTGCTTACTGATGCAAGGTCCGACCATCAAATGTTCCTATATAATCACTCTCAATGCAGTTGTGATATTAGTTACATTATTTTGAATGCTAATATTTTGTAATCATATTTACTAGGAGGTATTTAGAAACTGGAAAATTTAAAGGGCAAAGCATAAGGGGATGTTCTATTTGTAAAATGTATACAGATTAGGAACCATTACAAAAGGACTGGATGGCAACCTAGAGTAAGCAGGAGGTGTGTATTTGAGGAAAAGCTATCAGGATATATGCATGTTTCCATCGTGTATGGGCACAGCAACCAACAACATCCCAGAAAGCATCGCTCTGCCCCAGTGAGTTTCAAAACCAATTGAGTCACCTGAGGCAATGCAACACACTGGAAGACAAGGCTGATGAAACCTACGTGACCATCATGGGAAATTAAAGCACCAGTCCCCTCTGTTAGAAAAAAACAACCTGTTTTTCAGAGGAAATGTCACTTAGCCCCACTCCCCTCCTTCATTATTTGCATGTTATGTTGCCTAAAACCCACTGTTATTTGGTAAGTAAACAGTACTTGGCACCATAACAGGATTACAGATGTCACAAATCTCTAAGTTGTGCAACCCCATGGTCCTCTTGGTTTAGCTTAGCACTGTCTGCATCCCCGTCTGTGTCCGAAATCCACACTTCCTTATCTCCAGTTTAAACTCCATGAGAGTAGTGTTATCCTGATGTGGTAAGTTCAGTGTAGCATTTACTGGTTAGAATGTGGATGGAACAGCTTGAGAATTACTTGATGAGGATCTAATTGCAGCCTACAAGCTTAAAAGAAACCAGTGACAATGTAAGATACTGCAACAGCTGTAATTTTTCATAGAATCACAGAATGGTTTGGGCTGAAAGGGACCTTTTAAAAGCCACCTAATCCAACACTGCTGGAATGAGCAGGGACACCTCTAACTAGAAAGATTGCCCAGAACCCCATCCCATCTGACCTCCAGTGTTTCCAGGGATGGAGCACCTATCTCAGGGCAACCTGCACTACTCCTTCAATTTTTTTATTCAATTTTAGTTTTTATTTTATTTTATTATTTATTTATTTATTTATTTAAATAAATTTTATTTATTTAAACTGGAGATAAGGAAGTGTGGATTTTGGACACATTACTTAACAGCATTGGTTATTGCACAGAAAGACTTTAGGACAGCTATTTAGACAGAATAAAAATAGAGAATACATAGAAGCAGAGTTGTTGTACTCTGTCCTTTCCATTTAGCNTATCCTGATGTGGTAAGTTCAGTGTAGCATTTACTGGTTAGAATGTGGATGGAACAGCTTGAGAATTGCTTGATGAGGATCTAATTGCAGCCTACAAGCTTAAAAGAAACCAGTGACAGTGTAAGATACTGCAACAGCTGTAATTTTTCATAGAATCACAGAATGGTTTGGGCTGAAAGGGACCTTTTAAAAGCCACCTAATCCAACACTGCTGGAATGAGCAGGGACACCTCTAACTAGAAAGATTGCCCAGAACCCCATCCCATCTGACCTCCAGTGTTTCCAGGGATGGAGCACCTATCTCAGGGCAACCTGCACTACTCCTTCAATTTTTTTATTCAATTTTAGTTTTTATTTTATTTTATTATTTATTTATTTATTTATTTAAATAAATTTTATTTACTTAAACTGGAGATAAGGAAGTGTGGATTTTGGACACATTACTTAACAGCATTGGTTATTGCACAGAAAGACTTTAGGACAGCTATTTAGACAGAATAAAAATAGAGAATACATAGAAGCAGAGTTGTTGTACTCTGTCCTTTCCATTTAGCACAAAAAAAAATTAAAAAAAAATAAAAAGCAGCAGGAAAGAAAAATATGATACTCATTTTCCCATATGTTTTGCCAATTATTTTAAGGCAACAACCAAATAATTAATTTCAAAATATTTTTAGATGTCAGACACAGGCCTAAATTGAAAATATTCATACGTCAAAAACAGCTTTATGTTTTAATATTTAAGGTTGATTCTCTTCTATTATTTTAACTGACATTACCATTTCCTTCCTGTGCAGAAACTCTTTTAGGATTTGTGGCTTCTATTTTAAAAATGCAACAAAAATTTTCTAATATGTTTATTGCTGAAATGTTTACTAAATTACCTTAACTTCCAGAAACTAAGGTAGGTTGTTAGTGTGTAAGCAGTGAAGAGATGCAACTAAGGGATTGCTTTCAAAAGTGTAAATTTTTACACATGGAAACAGAGATACCTGTTTTACAGTGGTCATTTTTTATTAGCTCCACCAGAAATCATGCTGACATGACAGCACTTGAAACAGAAGTCTGTGTGTTAACCTAGCCTCTGGTGTAAAAATACCATTAAAACACAAATATGCATTATTAATCTGTAAAAAGTGGAATGAGTTGATATCATAGGGAGACAGAAAAAAATTAATCTCAAATAGAAAAATTATCATAAGGCAAATAAAAAATATATCTAATCACATATGCAAGCTTAGAGTTAGAAATCTTCACAAATACCTGGGCCAATGTCAGCAGGGGCAATTGATGTCTCATTGCTGTGGTATCCCATTAATTTTTCAAGGAAAAAAACATGAGGATAGATTCTATTATGCTTCTTTTTTTCCCCATTAATCAATACGAAAGTACCATATTAGGTCACACAATAGCATAAAGCATAAAGGGTCTTGTGATAGGAGGTTCAGTGAAATATACCATGTTATCCAAACCAGGAGGAGCTAAAGAAGGGTGTGTCCACTGTATCCCTTAGCAGAGAAGGGAAGAATTACTTTCTTCCAACCAGTGGTTCATTTCTGAAACAGAAAATGTACTTGTTAGAATGCACACACAGAAACGCTTCTATTATACTCTGAAAATTATTTTCATTTATTTGCTAAATGGTTAGTTTATTGATCTAAAATTACTTTACAAGGTGTTAAATGATAAGATTATATGTGAGAATTCGTGTTTGTTTAGACAATCTATCTAGTATTCTTCCTTTTCTTCAGATAACACTGTTTGATACAACAGCCCCTCATTAGAAGGAGGAGTACTTTTACAGCCTTAAAAACATAAGTTTACCTATCAAAGTAAGCATGAATGAATGAGGATTTGCTTACAGAGAGCTCTCAAAGAAACTATGCCTGCTCCTCCTAGGTAGCGTATTGATCAAGACCAGGACAGCATTCCATGTTTAAGGAGCTAGTGATCCACACAACAGGTCACCTGAGTAAGCAGAGGTCTGTGCTGAATATACAGGGTGGCTTTCAGGGCTGGTCTGTGCTGCACAAAGCCCTTGGCTGCAGGATAAACTCAGCAAGTTCACTGGAACAGAAGAGCCCATGGGCAGCTCCCACTGGTTACCAGTGATTTCACCACCTGCCTGGACTTGCCTTTACCTACAAGTGCAGCAAGGAGTTCTCATTACATAATTCCTTAGGAATATCGTTGTTTTTTGTAATGAAATAATGGAGTATCTCACAGTACTGAAAGGAAGAGCTTCTCTCCGCAGATGGGATCTGCTCTGCACAGTATGCCATGGGAAAATCCATTCAGGTTACATCTCGTGGTGCACAAACTCAGGGTGCCCCAGTCACTCATGGAACATCAGGTTTCACTCCTAACTATATTACGCTTCTTTCTTTGTCTAATTAACACAGTTATCTTATTAAGCTATTTGTTGTCAAAGCCTTTTTTACTGATCCAGAAAAAGCCCTGCACCATCTCTCCCTCACCTCAACTCTTATCTTCCACTCCCAGTACAGAACAGGCAGGTACATGACATGAAGAGACAGGTATTCTTGTAAAGCTTATCCTCTGCATTTGACTTTTTAAAATTCTTGTTTCTATAGAAAAGTTTATACATATTTTCTATCTTCAGCAATAGTTTCGAGTTCAGATCTCAGAAGAATTAAATAGATGAATTCTATTGACTCTACCATGCAAATTTCTAATCCATAATCCATTGGCTGTAATCATGGAAATGCTTGCATTAACCCCTAGTCTTTCAAAACACTATTTCTCCTATAAAATACATTTAAGTAAAAGATCAAATGTTTCCATGACTAAGGACAGAATTTCTTTTAATTCCACATATTTGATGGTTGAGCTAAAGCATTTCTGTTCACTTTCTTGTCTCTCTCCTTCCTGACCTATCATAGCAGCTGAACAGAGCACATTTCTGTAAACAAAGTGAGCAGAGAAAATCAGCAAGACAGCAGGGAATAACTTAGAGGAGAAAAGAAGACAGTGGAGATAGTAGCAATATATGGGTCTTTATATGCAAGAACTACTGTCTTGGTTTGAAAGACAGGTGTCTGCTAGGGAAAGAAGGCAGGAGCCTCCCTTGGACTGGAGAACGTAAACCCCCTCTCTCTGAGTTATTGTAATTTTGAAATTAAGGGGCTCTCAGGCAAAGATATGAGGATAGGAATAACAGTTCTTTACTAGTATGTATGACAAGGCACACAAACAACAACAACTATGGCATTAATAACAAACAGAACCAGGGACCCTGTGACCCTTCTCGGCCGAGACAGGAAAGGATGGAGGAGAGGCTTTGCTTCACAAAGCCGTGGGGCAGTCGGTGCCGGTGCCCCTGCAGGACTCCGAGGAGCACCAAGCTGGAACGGCAGGAATGAGCAGAAATCCCGGGGTGGTGGGCGAGATGTATCAGAAGCTCTGTGGCAGTAGCTGGAGCTGCGGGACGTCCCGGCAGGGCAGCGGGTGCGGGGCTGCAGCGCAGAGAAACCCAGAGCAGCGCCGGAGGAGCGGCAGGGCTGGGGCAGCGGGGCCGGCTCCGAGCCGGGCAGGGACAGGGGGCTCGGGATTCCCGGGATCACGAGCAGATGGGGATAGCTCCGTCCTTTGGTGAGGTGGGTGTTAATAAGGTCCCAGGTCAGTGGCTGCTCTCACGGGCAAAGGCTCACCCCACAGAAAAAGCAGCAGCAGCTCCGGGCTGGGTTATAGCCAGTTCCTTTCCCCAAGCAACAACAGCTCCGAGCATCCTCCTCTGAAGCCGAAGAGCGAGAGAGCTGGCAGCTGCCCCAGCCCTCCTCTTCCTGCTCCAGATCCCCCGGTATCTCTGTCCCTCGGAGAGAAACTCCCCAGATAAGAGAAAATGCAGCCAGATGCCTCCTTCCCGCTGAGTTTGGCCACTTCGTTTTCTAAAGTACCCATAAGTGCCCAGTAGTCAGTGTTTCATAGCAACTTATGGGACAAATTCTGTAGGTAAAAAGGATCAAAAGAAAAGAAATCTAACCCCCTACAACTACTTTAAGACCACACAACTTTTAGTCAAAGCAAATGGTGTAAATATTTATTCTTTAATATAATGAAAACATAAAGCTGTAGATATTGAACAGTTATGCATGAATCAACTTGATTTCTAAAAAGTAAGCTTGCATATGTTTTCAAGGTCTCAAAATAAGGTCTTTCAGGCCTACTTCTAGCTATTTATCACCATCTGTTAATGTCTCTAATTTTTTTTTCATTTCTTTAATTTAATATTCTTTCTTGAGGACACAGGAATTTAGGCTGTTTTTTTGATGAAGTTGTGTGTTATGAGGTATTTTGAATAATATATGATAATGGATTCATTTCAGAAACTGCAGAATTTCTAACATAATCATATTAGGCTTGATTGAATATCTAAATCATAAATCATATAAATTTAGGAGATTCTGCATATATAAAACATTATATGTGAGTTCCCAAATTGCTAGATCCCTATTTCTTTATAACTGTTAAATGAAGTTACCAGACGAGGTTTCGCTTATGTCAGAGTTGAGGGCACCTACTCTTCAAATATGTAATGGATAATCTATTCTGGTTATTTATTTAAGTAATCCATAATAGCTACAGAGTTGCAGGTAAGAAGAAGGGTAAAATTGGCTTCTTGCACTATTCTCCCCTTCCTTATTATCTCCATCTAGTGAACGCATAAGAAGTGAACTGTGCCGGTTTTTTTTTTTCCCATAGAGTATTTATACCCCAGCCAGTTAGATTATTTCATTAAATTGCATCAGAATGTGGATAGAACGTGTACAGGAGACAGCCTCTCTATCAGGATGCAAACTGCCCAGTTAAAGTATTTAAGAATCATGTAGCAGCTGTGACAGTGCCAGAGGTAATTAAACTCAGGTTCTAAAAATAAATTTAAAAGTGCATGCTGCTGCATCCCATATTTGATTTTTCCTCCAACTGCTAATTATGTAAATTTATCCTGATAAATTTTACTTAGACTGGAATCTCCCTGTTATGCATTCACGTCAATAACAAAAATCAAGTCCATCAACTTGTGTTTTGCTTCTGCCAAGGTCTCCACATAAAGTTAAGCTTCTGACACCTAGCTCCCATGTTGGTTTTATAATGCTGTTACCAACAAGAAAATGTCAAGTACTATAATAATCAGCCACTCAGATAGAAGAAGCCAATTCTCTTGCTTAGGTTACTTCTCTCTGAACAATCTCTTGGTTTTTATCTGTTTTTTCAAATTCAAAATCTTCACTTAAGGGTCATTGTTTGCCCTGTAGTTTGAAGTTGTGGGCAACCTGAACACACAGAGGTGCAGGCATATGTGTCAATGTTTTGGTGCTACTTCTCATAGGGCTTTTAAGCTATAATCATAGAGGCTAAATACAGTTTTTGCTTCACTTGTAAATAACAATCCCAGTATTATAGTGTGATGGGTTTAGTGTTGGCCAAATCACCAGTGCACCCACTAGAATTATTTACCCATTTCCTGCTATGAGATAGGATTAGAAGAAAGGCAAAATAGGCTCAAACTTTAAAGGGTATAAAGAAAATATTAACAGAAACTAAAAGAGAAAAATATAGTAAAAATCAGAATAAAACCTTCAGACATTTTCTCCTCACCCCACACTCTCTTTTCTTTCACACTGACAACATACAGAAACAAGTCAGTTTACCATCTCTAAAATAGTCTTTCTCCAATTCACTTAGGGAGAGGAGACTCTTCAGTCTATGGAGATATCTCCACAAGAGACAGTTCTCTCGTGGCTTCAATTTCCACAAATGGCAGCCACCTGGGAATTCTGCAATTGTGAAATTCTTCCCATTTTTAGGCCATGTCAACTTATGGGGCACTCTTTAAGGATAGAGCAGTTCAAGCAAAGGC
Source organism: Buphagus erythrorhynchus (assembly GCA_013400855.1). Taxonomy (NCBI): domain Eukaryota; kingdom Metazoa; phylum Chordata; class Aves; order Passeriformes; family Sturnidae; genus Buphagus; species Buphagus erythrorhynchus. Next base: position 3,284 of record VZTT01019239.1, on the reverse strand, counting down.
TCTCTTCATCTAACTCTTCTTCCTTGGGAACAAAGGGTCTTCATCACTCTCCTCTCTCTCTGTTCAAACTCCTCATGAGATCACATCTACTTCAACATCTGCTTACCTCAGCACAAATGCCTTTGCTCATGTCTACAATGTGAATGCTCTACCACACCATAAGCATTTTATAAGTTACAGAGAGAAAAAGCTCTTATTTATCAATCATATCTTCTCCATAGATTACAGGAGAATTTCAGTCCAAGATATCTTCTCATCCCTCCCCCATCTTGGACCTAACTCTTCTTCTTGTCTGACCTCGATGTCTCCAAGCTGTCTCCATGTATGTCTTCATCTCTGTCTTTTTCTTGTACTCAAGAGAAAGAACAAAATGTCTGCGAGTCTCATCTGTGCAGTGAAGGAGCTACTATCTCACCCAAGGGCCTGNTCCATTCCATTCCATTCCATTCCATTCCATTCCATTCCATTCCAGGGGGCCTGGCTCAGCCCCTGTGGGGCTGTGTGGGCCACGGTGGGCTGGTCCGTTCCAGAGCTGCTCCCAGGGCCCTGCAGACCCCTGGCTTGGCCCAGGCCAGCAGCAGGGCAGGGTTTAATTTCAGCTGGATGTCAATAGCAGCAGCATTTCAGCTGTGCTGCAGGCCCACATAGCCACGCTGGGGGGAAAGCCCAGCCCCTCCCAGACCCTGCAGCTGCCTCCTGCCCAGCTGGGGCTGTTACCTGTACTCGAGCAGAAGAAAGAAAGAAAGCTTCCCAGGGTTTGTTCGGTTTAAAGTGTGTGTTCACAAAGGCACATTAACCTTTTTTCATTGGTGTAATAATATGTCAACATTAAAAATCAGCCACTGATTGGTTTTTGTCAGGTCTAAAGCAAGCTGCCAAGGTCCTTACAGAGAATTATTTTCCATAACTGGTTCCTTTCTTTTCCTTACCTAAAAGTAAATTAATACAAACCACCACATACAGTTAGATTTCAATTTATTCCCTTCTTTCTCTACTTGCTTAAAAATTTATATATTTCCTTCTGCACCTCCAAATACACATGCTTCATCATAGTCAGAAGGCATTTTTGTTTAATTTTACCAAAAACTTCAGAAAGATACATTTGATAAAATATTACTTAGATAACTAAAACTGACCAGGAATAGAAATCTAAGATTATGGTTACTTAGAAAATCAAACTGTGATGTAAATATTAAATTATGTTTATTAAACTAGTTTGAGCACTCTAAAAGTTACAAATATTTAAATTCAGTGGTTTGACATTACCATATTCTAGTCTTTCAAATGGCAGTATGTACTTACTAATTCTATCCTATTGCACTACCAAATAAGTATGCAGAAGTGTAACTTTGACAATATTGCTTAATAGAGATTCACTAGCTTGCAATTCTACTTGGACTATCAAGTTCTGGAAGTTTTGGCTCCATTACTTCCTTAGATTTCAAAGATTTTTAAATTTTTTTTCTCTTTGTTCAACTGCAACATGGTCAATATGACACTGATTTCAAAAGGCGTTCAAAAAAGCTGCAGAAGAGGAACTACAGAGTAGTAAACCTAAATTCTTCACAGGGCAAGTTGGTGGAAACCATCCAAAAGAATAAAATTAATGGGAATATGGATAATTTATCCTGGCCAGGAAAGAATCTGTATGAGTATTTTATGACTTTACACACAAATTCAGTGCCATTCTTCGAAGGAGTTAGAAATCAGGTGCATTAGACAGGTCCTGCTGATACAGTCTACTTCAATTTTCAAATAATGTACCTCTGTTTTTGTAAGATTAGGCACAGTGGCAGTACCTCTGTCTCAAAAAGCAAAGAGCAAAACTCAAAAAGGAACTCAGATGAATGTGAAACACTTGATACACCTTCCATATTGGGACTAACTAGCTCAACTAGGACAGTTCCTCCTGGGAAAAAATATGACTGACAGAATATTTAATATCAGAAAGGATTACTAGAGAATGCTTTACTATCTCCCTGGATACATGAATTAAGTGGCTTCAAACAAAACTCACAGTATACCCATTCAGAACAAACAGAGCAATGCGTTCTTCACAGAGAGTAAAACTAAGACACGCCACATTCTCATATTTTTAGTAGATGGGGTTCACTGATTCTTGGTCTCTACAGAGAAGATACCACGATTTTATGAACAAGCATTGATTCACAGCATGAGGGACAAATCAAATTAATTAATATTTTACAACCAACCTTCAGATTTCTTAATATTTAAGTGTTTTTCTTTGCAAATAATCTTTTATAAGGTTGTCTGTACATTCTGCCTAAGAGCTTTACCACTCCATGAAATTGTACACACTGATCCTGAAATTATTCCAAATGACAGCATTCTGATAGATCTATTTCTGAAGAAATATATATATATCTCTCCAATACTCTTGCAGCATCCCACTGCAGTTTTCATCAGTTTCAGACAGATTTTCAATTGTGACTTTTATTCTGCATGACAGCTTCTGCCAGCTCTCCTGGTGCTGGAATTTACAAGTTGGTCAGCAGTATTTGTGACCAACCAGTGCCTCAAAAAAATCGACACCTGTGAATGTGGAAACACTGTCATCACTTCATGGTCTAGACTGATGGGCATGTCAGAACAGATTTCCCTTTCAAGTAACTAATTGAGTAGCTACTGGAAGTATTTATTTCTGAATCATTACTAAAACTCCTGTAGTTTATCTTCCACAAAAACGTGAAACACGTGAAAGCAGGACAGTAGATATATATCTTACTTGAGCTGAAATACACTGGTTTTGGAGTATAAAAATGTCTATTTTTCTTCTAAAATAAGATTATCATGTGTAGTTTTAGTAACATGCCAGGAATTTTTTAAGTGATTTCAGATGTTACCTTTTGGGTGGTCTTCCCCATAATGATGAACTCAGCAATACTGAAATTTAAAGTCTAACTCTAACTCTCTTATTTTTTCCTCAGAAAATTGATTAACTCAGCTGACTTCTACTGCACAAGAACTGTTATTAAAATGCGGTTTGTCACAGAGGTACTGGCAATATTTTTGGTGCATGGGCTAATCTAAAATGAAACATTTTTTTCCTGAATTTTTCCTAAAGTCCTACTGTTAACGTTAAAACACATAATCACAGAATGATTATATGTTTTTTATGTTTTTTATATGTTTTATAGGTGCTTTTATTGAAGAGCTCTGGGAATCAGGGGTGCAGATCCAAATCTGACTCTGACATGGATCCGAGATGAACATGCTTTTATACTCTTTTTGTTATATAATTGTATATTAATTATTAAACCCAT
>VZTT01019234.1:90945-110064 GCA_013400855.1 Buphagus erythrorhynchus | reverse complement strand
TTGACAGGTTTCATACTCCTAAGAAAAATCCCGTTATTATCAATTCATTATTAGTTTTCATTGAAGGCATGGGGTCAGGTCACAAACCTTTTTTTTCAAAGACTCTGTGACTACTGCTTTCACTTCCAGAGATAAATAAGGAAATGATGGATGAAGCTTACTTACCACAGTTAAATTATCAGTAGAAAACTCATTGGCTGGTCCACTAGGGTAAAGAAATTTCATAAATTCAATAAACCACCAGCAGTATAATGTGTAGATATACATGTGAGATGCAAAAAAGCAGAGATCGACCAAGCTGATTAGAAAGACAGAAACACAGTGGAATGAGTGACTGGTAAGCTCTGGAGGAGGCTGTTTGTGGATAAGCTTCATGCTGTGCATCTCTGCTGGCAACAAAAGTAACTGGAAATTTTATAGGGACAGCCTTATAGATGGTGCAAGTGGCTGGCATGAAAGGCAGAGGAGAGAAGCCAAACACTTTTCAATTTTCTTCTACCAGGCCTTTGTGACTTTCTTCTCTATTAGTAATAATGAACAAAGATTTTTCCAAACCATGTTAAAGACTTTGGGAAAGGAACAACTTTATTTAGCATGGATTGTTTCTCAGCCATTTTCTGATACTTCTGGGTGTGACAAGCAAATAATTCCTTACTTGTCTAACAGTTCCACTGATTTGATTACAACTCTGCAGATACCTTAGTACACAAATATATAAGACTATATTTAAAATTTAAAAAATCCTGAATGCTGTGTAGAATGAGGTAATCTATGTTTAATAACAGACTCTGACACTCAGAACCACTTTGTAACATTACCAACTCCAGCCTGTGGCAAAGAAATTTTATCTGTTACATTGAGTGCAAAAATCAAGATTTGGTCTTTTTTGGGACTAGTAACTTAAAACTATTGCTTCATTACATTTTGTCTGCTTCGTTACTGATAATTTCCTTTGCTGGGACTAGTAACTTAAAACTATTGCTTCATTACATTTTGTCTGCTTCGTTACTGATAATTTCCTTTGCATATACTGTAACTTGCAACCATTTGTGAAAGATCTAAATGCTTTTTGTACTTGTACAGCTTTTTTTTTCCCCTTACAGTCAACTAAAGCTTCTCTCTTCTGTCTCAATTCACTATTTTATCAACACTGAAGGAGGGTAGAAGCAGCTGGTAGAAACAAAGAGTGTTTTATAAAGTGAAGAAATGGGAGTTTTTCCCTGATATTTTTGTCTCAAGCGTTGGTTGTGTTGCATCTCTCTGCTGCACTAATTGGTATTCTGTTTCTGTTTGAAGTAGTGCTGAATCAGGGCTGCTTATACATAACTTTTTAGGCTTTCTGTGGATTTACTATAATATATTACCTGTGGAAGTTGTTCTCATTGATGTTACCAAAGCAATGCATGTAGATCCCATTACAAACAGAGCTTATTGTGCAAACACCTCTGTTCAGTCACTGCTCATACACACTAAGACCTGTTTGTAAAGTGTTGCTGATGTATAGTGGGACTTGGAAAATTGTATATAACAGGAAACAGCACCACTCCAATTCACATCTTGTTCAGCCTTATCATGGAATGTCACCTCTTGGGAGAGTGTAGCCACTGGTAAAACTTACAAAATAATTCCAAATTAAACAGGGATCCAATATTTGCTGAAATAATTAAATAAGACAACTGGACTTTGTGAATTTGCTATGCATTTATGTGCAGTTTACAATGATGTTCACTTCATTATGTGCCACTGTGAGACACAGGTACCTAATGTTTTAAGGAAGGTTTTTCAGTCTCATTTGGGATCAAACCCTTCCCACACTGACTCTGGGCCTGGTGCAGGGGGAAGGCACCCAAGAGCCCCAACAATCCCCTACAGAGTGTGAGCCCCAAAAACCTCCTACTGTGAGCCCCAACAATCTCCTGCTGAGTGTGAGCCCTTTGGCACAGGGGACACAAAAGCCAGCCCCAGCTGCACCCCTGAGGGTTGTTCACAGGAATTCACTTTCCCTGCTGTGTTTTCTGTTGGGTGGACTCCTGGCATTCCTGTTTTATTTAGAGATTGCATGACTGCATTAGGACCATCACGTACCTGCTTAGGTTCAACAGCTGCTTAACATTTAATGGATTAGTTTGGTTATGCCCAAGGGGGACCAATAATTACCTCGGGGCAACACTGAGCTGTCCCTTGGGAGACCACACTCCCTCTTAGTCCAAAGGTATTTGTGAATAGGAGTGAATGAATGAATTGAAAGATTATTCCTCTTAGTCCAGCTTGTAAAGTAGCACATTTTATGATTAAAATAATTTCTTTTAAAATAACTGGTTAAAAATCATGGTATAAAATAAGTTTAAATCTAGAGCTAGATAAAAATGAGGGGATATATTTGGGTGCACACTGAAAGTGAAGCCTTACCATGGGACAATGTCTTGCTTGCAATTCTGTTTTGCAGCCTGTGGAGGCTTGGGAAGGAGCCCAGCATTTCTACAGTATAACTTATCTGGTACTTGGAGCACAAAACACAGTGTGCTTTTTTTGCTTTCTGAACACGTGAGTTTGGCCTGAATTCAAAGAGGCATTTTGAGATTTTTGTTTGATGATCAGCAGACAAGGTATCATTTGGAGACTGTACCATGTTATCTGGTCTTCAAACTGACTTCAAACTTCTCTAGAGTAACACAAGAAACATTTGTTTGTGGTTTCTTCTTTCTACTTTTCTGCCAAAATACGGATATGTTTTATTTTGGAAGTCCAGATTTCTGTTTTGTACAAGAGTATTTTTGACATAAAATAAGAACAAGGTAAAACATTGAAAATTATTACCAAAAACCTGTTCACTAGCGATCCTTCTAAGGACTCTGCTGTATTCATAAAATGAATAATTGGAGAGTACACAAATTTTAAAATATAAGTGTAAAAGTGCATTTTATTGAATGTAAAAAAAATTGAAATTAAAATATTGTAAAGACAAAAAGTAGAAAGGTTGGAATAGAATTGGAAGATGAGGAAAGAGAAACCCAAAAACAAAGTTATCTGTGTTCCAGTGCTGCTGCAGTCTGTCTTTTCAGCACTCTGTACTGATGGTTTCACTATCAAGCTTTTGCATGAAAAACTAGAGGACAATAAATTCCCAGGCAGTGCTCAACAGCACAGAACACTACACAGCTCCTTTGTGAACTTCAAACAACTGGTTCTGCAGAGCACAGAGTTCAGAGAGCTCCTCTGCTGCTCGACTGATGAGAGTTCTCTGGAGCTGCACAAACACAGAAAGAATTTTGTGTGTGCAGAGCTTCAGACGAGAGCTGCTGCTGAAATGTGAGCAATCAGTCTGAGGCCCCTTTGAAAATGTGATCCTGAGGAATTTTACACATGGACAAATAGGAATATCGTGATTATCCTCCTAGAAATCAACATGTCAGAAGGAGAGATGGGATGAGGCGGGCCAGGAGTGAGTGCAGTGAGTTCCTTGTTAACAGGAGCAGCGCTGTGGCACTCACTGGCACTGTGGGCACTGAGGGCACAGGGCTTGGATGCCAACATTCACGAGTACCCCAGAGTCTTCTGGCCTCAGAGTTTAGAGGTCACAAAGGCATCATCTCTGTTCCACTCAGATCGGCATCTAAGTGGATACAGAAGGGTTAAAAAAGGCATTTTATTACTTTTCCTAATTGACACCTCAAATGTTCCCCTCTCTCTCTCTTTTCTCTTTAATTGAAAACAAATAGTGTAAATGAATTCCTGTAGATTAGAACATATGAGAACTCTAATCCTGTTCAGTTAATATGGAAGACAGCAGAATGGTAACAGACTTGTTACTGGTTCATTTTCTTGCTCTTTCAATTTGGGTTGTAACTGCCCAGAAGAGATGCCACTGAGAACAATTTTTACTGCTGTCATTCTCACACTCTCAAGAAAATACACATTTATTGCTCTTTGCATGAAATACCATGCACATAAAAGTCAACAGCTAAGATCTCATTTATTTGAGGAGATTAAGATTTCATTTTCTGAGTCATCTTTTGTGTGTCATCAATGACAGTATTTACAAGTTCTCCATTCGTACTACTTTTGTTTTATTATTGTTATTGCAGTACGATTGGTTCTAGTCATAATTTTAAAAAAAGTAGAATATTTGTAACATGCAGCATTTCATTTCGGTTCCATTGCTTCTTGTAAAATATACTGCCACAGAAAAAATGGAATCACTGAGGGAAAATTGCATAATAAAATCAGGCAGATATGACAAAAGGCTGGCGCTAAAGAAAGATTTTCTTTTTTGTAAGAAAGGTGAGTTGCTAAGTTTTCAATACAGCCAGGTGTTATAAAATGAGAATAGAAGGTAACCATAACAATGAAAATTTGCCTAATAATTCCAATTTAATTTGTGTCTTTCAGTTGCCTTTTAATTGTAAAGTTTCAGATTTAAATTGAACTTATTCCCACTTCCAGTATTGTTTTGAGTAGTCCAAATTGGTGTTTAAGTTTGATTAAGTAATTCCATATTTTTTAGATCTGTTAGGGGAAAAAATGGCTATTTCACTGTTCCAATTCCTTGGGGTGTGTGGGGGTTTTCTCTCTGTTTTTGGTGGAGTGGTTTTTTGCTTGATTTTCTTTTCTCTTTCCCAGGAATATAATTTACTGTCAAGAGTTTGTGGCAGAAATTTCCATTAATGCCCATGTAGTAAAGATCATTAGCTGCTTGATGCTGCAATTTCCAAACATGTCATGTGCAGGAGGCAGGATCCATAATCACAGTGTGGCTGCAGCTTCTGTGGACAGGACACAGAAAAATGCTTGACACTGCCCATCTTGTCCTTCCTGGCAGGTGGAGCTGTATACAGTAATCCTTGGAAGGTTAAGGCCACAGTGTCAGCTTGATGGTAGACTTGGTGACTTGGTTGTTTGTTTCCCCTGCAGCCTCCTCGTATCTCAGGTTTGTGTTTCGAAGTCCATTTGGCCTCTCTAGTTTTTGTAATTAGAGGAGAAACACTGTCCTTTAATTAGAAGTGGTTTAAGGAGATGTTTTCTGCCACAGAGATTAGGTACAGAGACTAAGCATGGAATGAAAAGTTTTGTTCTGCTATGTTGAATCTGGGAAACTGTATTAACTTTCTCTTCAAAATATAATAAAGGCTTACTGATGGTAGACCTGTTTGTTTGCCCTCAGCTTTGCAAAATGCATTCAGGCTCTGCTCTAGCTGTGGTGTTTGCTGTCCTTTGAAGTCTCAGCTATTGAGGATTTTGCATTTGAAATGTAGCCACTACTGTGAATATGCCAGTTGCTCTTACTAGTGTTTTTACTGTGCCATAGATAAATCAATTCCTTGAAATTCCTATCCCCAACGATATGATTTCAGTGGAAGCATCTCTCTCTTAGTGTCACTTCCACTGAGACCAAACTTTCTGAGAAGAGAAGAAAATAGGTGTGCCATTAGTCACATTGCATCTGCAGGGCTTCAGGGAGGGGAGCACAATGTCACTGCAAAGCTCCACAGAGATGCTTTCTGTAACAGCGTAAATACCAAGGATTTTGCTATTGAAAAGAAACTGCTTTTATGAATATATTTTAGTTACTGTTAATAGTGTTTTCATTGTGTCAAAAGTGTATTGAATTTCTTCCAATAAAGCTCTATCTCCTGAGACACAGTTTCAGTGGAAGCATCTCTTACTGTCACTTCCATTGAGATCATGATTGCTTAGAAGGCAAAAAATAGTAACTGTGTCATTGAAGTTATACCATATCTGTAGGGCTTGGAAAGGCTACAAAGTCAATGGAAGATGTCATATGCACTTTTTCAGTCTTTATCTTTCAGGGTTTTAGAAGAAAAAAAAAATTAAAGATATATTAGAAGAGTGAATGCAATATTTTTGAACCATTTCAGTCCCTTCAGTTCTGCTCTCACTGTCTAAATCAACAGGAACTCTGTTCAAGCACTGAGGCCCGTGTACACATTTGGAAGCAAAGATGCAAATTAAAGAGAACAAAATTTTTTGGCAGTCACCAAGAAAGATGAGGCTATTGCCAGGGGTCAGATGCAGCCATAAATCTTTCAAATCAAGTCAGGAAGCAGCAGAGCCCATGAGAATTGGTAAAGCCCTGTCCTTGACTTTGCTGGGTTTTGGGTAGTGCTCAGGCTGGAATGCAGAAGCTGTGGCACAGGGACAGGGATGTGTGGGCCTTGTGGCACTAAGGGATCTTCCAGCAATGCATTCTTCTGAGAATGATGGGAAGATTTCTGCTGCTGCCCAGGAGGGGAAAATAAGGGTTTATTAGGCTCTGAGACCCATCTGAGGGAAGAAAAGGTGCCTTGTTACCCAGCCACTGGCCAATGGAGACAAAATGTACGTCTGTACTAAGCCAGTGACTGCTCAGCCAAGGTCCCAATTCTATAAATTATTTGAGAAATGTTTACAGCACTGAGATACAAACATGCCTTTTTTTTTTAATATCTAATTTCTTTTGTCGCAGGTACTTATTCAACATAAGCCTGTTGCTTTTTTTGACATGTAGTTTTGGACTTTATAGTGAACATGTTATTTGTTATGTGAAGTGAGCTGAGAAAAAATGTAATTTGACTTCTTAAATTATATGGATGTACTTGTTATTCTATTCTCAGAAGCATATGAAATAGCACTACCAGAGTCTGACAATAACTTCAGCTGCATGCTTCTTCTCCCTTCTGCTCACATCTCATTAGTGATATTGTTCTAATAGAATAAAAATAATTAACTTGTACATCTTCACAGATGAGCCAAACAACCCCAAGTGAAAACAAATTTCAATAATTTATACTTCCACATTTTCTGTGATTTAAATCTGGAGCATGGTGATCTCTGGCTAAGAAAATTGCAGATCTAGGCATGCAAAATAAGTTATTTTAGTGGTTGGAATTAGCAAATACCACATACTGTTGTCTTTTTTAATTTTCCACTTCATTAACATCTGCAAATGAGTATGTGAGGTTGAGCCTACAGAAGTCATACTCTTTTGTCATTAAATGTATATGCTGCTATATAGCAATAACTGGATCTCATAATGCTGTTTTGCAGATACATGTGTATTTACCCCTCAAAATCCAGCAATGTGGACAACTTAGAGTTAAGTAATCAATACCCATATCCTGAATTTGTGGGACAGTTATAGATAACCTTTCCAACTCAGTGCCATCTATCCATACAGCTCCAAGCTGTAAGCTGTTTCTAAGAAATAAAATTTAGTTTAAAAAAATTAAAATCACTCAAGCACAGAATTTTCTTACTCCAAACTGATAATGTTCAAATCTCAAGAGTAGAATATTCTTGGGCCAAGCTCCTCTGTTAAGCTTTATATCGGATGTCACACATGTAGGTAGTTTTTCAGAAACCTTCTCCCAAATGCTGTAGTTTGAAAGTAAATGTAAGCCAGTTTCCTTTGCAGTTCCCACCTCCAAAGAGCTCAGTCGGTTTTGTTCATACAGAAAAAAGTGAGATATCATCCTTTCATTAATCCAAGTACCAACTCTATATAGTCTCTATAACATTATCCCACCATGTACGGACTGCAATCACCTCCCAGTCATTGAATGGATCACATGCAGTCATTATTATGGGACTGAAGCTTTAACCTTGGACTCCAAACCACCACTGGATATCATGTGAACTAATGCAAAATGATGCTCCCATGGAAGTGTACAAGGGCCATTTCTCAAAGCAAGGAAATTGATAGGCAATGTTTACATTGAATTCAGCCCTTCTGATAATGTGTGTAAGGGGGCCCTTTAGCCATACTCATCCTCACTAGCCATGAGGAGCATATGATGATAAATGTACCATTATATAAATCCTTAATAGATTTTATAAAGTGACTTTCTTTGCTGTCCTATGATCAATACATTTCTTTTCCAAAAGCTTTTCAGTGGCAGAACTGGTTTTCAATTCTCTTAAAAGTGCTGTCATCCACATCTCTCCCAAAATCTAAGTCTGCTGAAGGAGGATTATACAGCTTGACAAACCAGAAGGAACAACTTGACCTTTGTAGTTTTGACTATTCTTTTGTAACGCCATCACAAAGTAAAGATAAACAATATCTGATGATCACATATCAGGAAAGACTGAAAAATGGCATTGCTTAGACTTGACATTTTGAGTGGCAGATGGGATAGCAAATAATTTTTTCCCATCTTTTCTTGTCAATATTTATTTTAAAGCACCGAAGCTTATAAATATGGTGCATTTTAGTTCCACAAAATATGAATATCAATATGCTTCTCTGGCCTAATTGCTAATCTGTTGACAAGAACTGGATCATAATTTGACATGAAATCAGACTTTTCCCCACCCTATTTTGAAATAGTGAGCAAGGCATATCATTGTGCTGATAAAAATCAGTATCTCATTATCAAATATTCTCTGTGATGTTTTCACAGGATCCACCTTTTTGAGGTGTCTCTCACTGAAGCTAAGCACCCTGCAAACCTGCACCAAATAATCCCTGCTTCTAATTGCTCTGACCTAGGAACCCCAAACATTTTAAACTTTTATTCAAACATTAATGAAGTCAGCACTAAGTCTGTACATAATGTACCTGACCTATGTAAATATCAAACAGTTAACTGTGCATATATTGTTCTAATTCTAGTAGCTGCATAGACCAATGTCACCACATATTCCTGCTAATTAAGCTTGCTCTTAGCCTATGGGTTTTCCACAGAGCCTTTCACAATACAATTAAATTCTTTTCCTGTCATCTCTCAAGTGCCTTCAAGTAGGTTTTGGAAATGATTTCCCCTGTGTTCTGGACATAAAGCCTCTACCAGATACCCTTTGCTATTAAATAACATCTCTGAAAGGGCCAAAACCAAATACTAGAGAAAGTGTATGGATTTGGCTTGAACTGAAGATCCTCTATAGCTAGGGCCATATGCATATAATAAATATTATAAATATTGAGGTACCTAAAAATGAAAGGCCTTTAATAAACTTAAAAAAACTTCCTCTAAGTAGGAGAATTAAAGCACAACTGACAACCTCCCAACTTCTATCTGTCTTTTACCTGGTGATACCCTGGAGCACCTGTACAACTTGGAAAATGGCACCAATGAGAGGATTTTATTTAGACACATGAACATCTTGTATCAGTAATAGCTACAAGAATACAATTGTAATCGATGTATAATTTATCTAAAGCTTGCCTTCAGTCATGCTTTGCTAGGAACTTTTTACTTTGGTCCTTATTTTCTACCAGTAATTTCATGGAGTATAAATACATGAAAGAACGTGTATAGGGACCATTAGAGTGTTATGTTTGACACAGCTATAATTGAAACTGCCTGGAAGCCTTCAGGGAAAGCTGAATGGAATCTTTAATATGTTTCCATATTGTTCTTTTTTTTCCCTTTTATCTCTATGGATACAGACTGATTCAGGTTAAAGAGATTATAAATGTTATAGTAAGTTACTTAGGAAAATCGTGAGATAAATTTGATGGCACTATTTGTGATAGACTGCAAATAAAATAATGTAATTTCTTAATTATTAAGGCATTTCTTCTAAGTTGTATTAAGCTGCCACACTTCCCTCCTAGTTAATGTTTTAGTGTCGTGTAAGATCATAAGTGTATGACTCAGATAATTATCATACTACATGTTAATTTGTTTTTAGCCTATAAAGTGTTGCTCCTACAACCCATTTCCTTTATTAAAACTATGAAATCTATTTGTCGCTTTTAAATGAATTTTTAAAACCATATTTATATTAGAGTCCACTTTCTGCCTAGTAGTTATATATCCAGCGTATTCTCTCCTAATGAGTGAATAAAATACTTGTAGGAATTTTTCCTGAAATCTTCATAAAGATTAGGAGTTTTAGAAGGTAAAATCAGGTGTGTTGTGTTAAAGCACTGAATATAATGTTTGCTGGTCATTATCTTTACAAGGATTCCCTCTGAATTCAGGCCTGCCCCTGGTGGGGGATATTCCAGCCACATCCTTCTGCTGAAGGCAGAGTCTTCTGATGTGAAATTATGTGAGTGCACCTCTCTCCACTGCCTCAACCAGCCTTGGGTGGGGGAGATGTAGTCCTGTCTGTGAGCATTTCAGCTGGCTAATCCTGAGAAAAGAAGGGGTGGAAAAAAAGAGTTAATTAATTGCTGCCTGACTTTCATATGGGCAAAATACCTGGAGATGTCTCTGCTAAGGCCTGGCTACTCTTTAGGATGTCATTGGGCATTGTACCTTGAGCAAAGTTTTGAGATTAATGTGTGTGGGTACATGATAGCTAAGATGAATGTTCTGGAGTTGTGGGTCACTACTAAGCAGACAAAACTATATTATCCTTCTCACTTCAGTTTTGTGGAATCAACCTTATGAAAGTTTAAGAAAGATGTGAAGGATGGTAAATGAACTCAGACTAAAGGAGAGTTGTATAAACAATCTCTCAGGTAAAGGTTCAAATATTCAAATTGCCAAGGAACACATTTATGTCTCTTCAAAAATATATATGCATATCCTAAAACGTATACAGACATCTTAAAAATAGAAAGATATTGTTCCCTTACTCATATAATGAAACACATTTTCTTCACTCTATGAAAACAAGAAATTAGAGCTTTTTCACTTCCCAAACCAGACATGCTGTCTGTGTCTGAAGCAGTTTTCTCCTCTGTGTGCTCTCAATGTACAAACGTATTAAATTGTAAATGTCAAACTTGATGTGAGGTTTGGGTGGGGGCCTGTCTGCAAATCCTATTTTCAGTTTGCCAGCAAGCACTTTACCCTGCTCAGTAGCTCATGTCTTTTCAAGCAGAATAACTTAAGGCACTTCTCATACAATCATTAGCTGGTTGCTCCTAGTGGGATCTCTTTCCTGAGTACTTGTTAATGTTCATGATATGGGTCACAACTCTGCATTGCTATTTTCTCTAATTACCATCCTTCAGTGTTTCTTTCCCTCAGCTGGAACATTGTGTTCTCCCAGGCACAGTGTATGCAAAAGTTGAGATATCACAAAATGAGAGGAAAAAATAGCCTAATTATCTTCATGGTCCAGGAAGGTCCAGTTAGCAATTAGAGAAATGTGTTGAAATAAAAATTATACATTGCTTCTTTTGACTCTGCTTCTAAAGTGCTAAATTCACTACTCAGATTTATCATGGGATTAACTAATTACTGATAAGAACACTTTTAACACCAAAGCTCTAATGTTTCTGAACACAGATGGTTCAAGGTGTTTGACACTGCATGAATTTCTGAACTGTAGTATCATTCCAGGATTGTTAATTGTTCACTGAGTCTTGAATGGAAATAGACTTTAATTCATGCTGCATCAGTGGAGGTGCAGTTTTCATAAATGAACATGCAGTTGCCACGCTAAGAATGCAAGGAAGTGACCTCATGAGTGAGTGACCTGTGAATGTGCAGGCTCTGCTTGGTCCTGCTTCTTGCACCGTGCACACAGCTGATCACATGTCACAAAACCTACAGAAAGAACAGCACAGTGGGACTGCTTTATTCGGAGGTTTCAGAGTCTGTGCTGAATTAAAGAGAGCAGGGATGGCTGATGTGGAAGGGGAATGGTTTATTGCAGGATGGCTGACTGCACATTTTCCCTCTGAATCCCTCCTTCAGCATGAACTACACCTGAATTACAAGGTTCAGTCTGCAAAAAATGATTGTAAACTAGGATTGCATTTGAGAAGGTGTATGGGATCCATAGTCAAATCCACAATTTATAATCCAAGGGTTGATACAGTTATATAATAGTCCTCATTTATCATTTATACCATTATGTTTCTACTTTAGTAGGTGTCTACATCAATCTTAGGAATTTTTCTCTAGGAAGTCCTAAGGGTAGGTATAGATTCCTACCAGCATGCAGCCTGAGCTTGGAAGTATTTGTGGTAAAATAACATTTCTTAAAACCTCCAGAGGGAAACTAGAGGAAATCAGTGGAGGCACAAAGGGAACAAAGAATTTTAATACTTACTACTCTGCAGGATCACCTTTTTTATTTACTTTTATTTATTTATTTATTTATTTATTTATTTATTTCCAAATGGATTCATGTTTCTGGAATTGGAAGCTTTGAAATTGGTAGCTGACAAAAATATATACGTGTCTTTATTCAATGGTGGTGGGGTAGGCTGTAATGCAGTATCATAATAGAACTTTTTAGCTGCATGATATGAAAGGAACAGAGGATAAGACCTGCATTTTTCCTGCATGTTTTGCCCTGGAAAAAAAAGAAAAGGCAAAATAATTGCTGTGCTTACAATCATATATTATGCTACCTCATCCATCTTGTCATTCAGTTGTTTAGGCATTTCTTTTTGCATCTCTTTGTCTTGGGCATGGGCCATGTATAACCTCTTCTTATCTTCTTATTCTAGAAGATGCTTTCTATTTTTAGATTTCATTCTCCATGTATTTATTCTCTAATTTGTCACTCTGAAGCCAAACCAATTCTTGACCAAGCTCTGCTGCTCAGGTGCACCATACAAATCAGGCTGGAAGAATAATGAAAGGCAAAGGTGCTCCCTCTGCACAAGGCCTGAGTGCTCAGAATCCAAGATTGCTGCATTTAGCATCTAAATACAGGAGTGCTCACTAGGGTGTATGAAGTGCAATGTCGTTACTTAGAGGTATTCAGAAAATTATTTTTAGTAGTTTTTTCTTGTGAAAAATTGTCTCCATCTTGCTGCTTTTTTGGGCTTCAGTGCCCTGTGCAGAGGATACTCTGCACAACAGGCATGGTTGGCTTTGTTAGAAGTGAGGCAGGGAGAGCAGGCCATACTCCAGAGATAATTCTATAGATCTAGGCTGGGAGAAAGTTCCTGTTTTTCCATTCACTGTGCATCAAAGAGGAGCTGGACCACATGGAGATGGTCAGATGGAAAGTAAAGAGAAAGCACAGGGATGTAGAAAACAGGAGGTACGAGAGTGTGGGTTTATTTGTTCTAGAAACAGCCACAACTCCTTCATACAGGACAAGAAACAGGCCACTCTGGAAAAGGAAGGGAATAACCTGAATAGTTCAATAGATAAGACAAAACTAAGGTGATGAATCAGATTTTTGTTAGGTAGGAGAGAAAAAAAAAAAAAGAAAACAAAAACAGTTGGGGAAACAGCACATATTGAATGTGGAAATATGGCATTTCTGCCATGGGTACTCTTAAAGAACAAGTGAAATAAGCATCTGTCAGCAATATCAAGAAGTAACTAATCCTTTCTTGGGGCAGGGAAATGGTTTTGGCTATCCCTTAAAATCCCCTTCAGTACTAATTCTTCATTGACTGTATTAAGATTTTACAGGGAGATTTTCAGCCCAAAGGGTATGTACTAGGAAGTCATGTATTGTTTTTGTTGAGAATTTTTAGATATTTTTTCTCCAAGAGTAAGAGAAAATCTCCAAGAGATTTTCCATTGGAAAATGTCACATGGGGAATGTCTGGCCAAATAAAAGAATGTTGAGAATTACAGTGTTTTATAGTTGTGCAGTGGGCAAGTCTGTAAAGCAGATTCCTGTGGTTACCACAATCAATGTCAAAAATCCTATTCGCTTAAGTGGTTGGAGACACAAACCTTAAGCTACTTAGAAGATACTGGTTAATCAATTTGAATAAAATTCTTCTGCCATGTGTGTTGAACCAAGCAGTAGTTTTCTGTTCTCTTTAGAGGTGACAATCCATCATACCAATCTCCCTGCCCCCAACATTCTTTGGCATTCATTTTAATAATATTAAATTTGCCTTGAGGAAGTTATTTTGCGGTCCAGATTTTGTGAAAGATTTTTCTTTCTGCCTGCCTGTCTGCCTCCTTTATCACCTCTGTGCATCCATTTACAGAAGATGTAGACTCAATATAAAATATTAATTCATCAATTTGCTGAGGTTAAAAACAGTGTCTCCCTCCTTGCCCTGCAGTCATTTGGACTCTGTAGCACTGTTGGGTAGCCCGGAGGAAGCTGTGCTGCTTCCAAAGGCTGGGAACCATCCTTGGGGTGCTGGGCAGAGCCTGGGGCTGGGGAGAGCCTGGGGCTGGGAGCCATCCCTGGGGATCTCTGCTGTGCCCAGCCTGTGCTCCTGGAGGCAGCCCAGGACTCCCCAGTCAGATGAGGTTCTGGTCAGATGAGTCTCAGTTCATTCCCTTGGCCTTTAAGGGATGTGGTGGGGGGAAGATGTGAGCTCTCCTAACATGAAATATTCTGTTCTTGAGAAATGCAGGTTTGTAGTACACATTCCTAGAGGGGCCTTGGTGACTGTGGTGAAGTTCTGTGTTGTGTGAAGGGACAGTACTTATTGTGAAAGAGGGGTTAATGGAGAGGGGGAAATGCTACTGGCTGTCTATTTTACCTAGGGTTAATCCACATTTTAGCTAAGAGCACAATAACACAGACTTGAAGATTCTAAATTTCTGAATCTTAGTGAGTAGACAGCTGTGAACCTCCAAGCATTTTTTTCAGGATTGTGGTTTGTTATATTATTTTTTTTTCAGGGTACACATTGTTTTACTTGGAGTATATCTCAAACATTCTTTTTATTGCTTAATCCCACTCTTCTGTGTACCAAAGAATGGAATAATGCCTCTTGCAGTGCTACAGAAAATTTATGTAACTCTGCTCCCTAAACACAGTTTTTCTTGAAAGATTATATGTATATTTATACAGATAGTATATAACTGTCTCACTTTAATTTTTCTCATGTCCTTTCTAGAATCTAGTTGGATTAATAGCTACCTGTGTTCTTAATCAATAGAATAAGCAGAATATCTCTTATATTATTGATCATTTAGCATGCTGCTCTAGATTACTAAATGAATTCATCTGAAACTTAAGCCTTTTATTTTCTTTCCATTTTGTGCCCAATTGAACATTGCTATATTATATTGGAGATACTAATCTGTAGTAAAATCAGTGTAATTATGAAAATGTTCTTAATTTCATTGTACTAAGCATATATTGCTGCACAGGTACACACTGTAAGAAAATCTAAATTGAAGTAATTTCATTTGTGCTTACAAAGCTGAGAAAGATTTAACACCCTTTCTATAAATCAAGGATAATTTTAGCCATTTTAAACTTAGGAAAAATACAGTCTATAGCAAACTACTTCATTGACATTTTAAAATACAATATAGCCTTTCATATGGAAGTATATGGTTTGTGAGGAAGCCCAAGGGTAATATTTTGGCAGCTGGCTTAATCTTTAGCATAGCAAAACTAAGACAGTTACAAAACTTACATCAATTACTGGTTGTACAACAAACTGTTTTTCCAAGCATGTGATTGTCTCGTTTAAACTGAGTGTAAAAATGGTGAGTAAAAATGTTCTTAAAATTAATACTTTGAGCACCCACTTTGCAAATCCCTGTATAAATCCAATTGCCTTTCAGACAGTGAGAGTGCTGTTGATGTGGGGGAGGACAGGCTTTAGCCTTACTCTGTGTCTCAGCTGAAGGGATCCTCCAGATCCTGGAACACAATCCCCTGCCACTGTAAGCAGCTGTAACATCTGGAGCTGTTGAGAATTCCTGTCATTGCTCACCTTGCCGTGGCTTCCCTGTTCCAATTATTGGAACTCTCTTCCACTTCCTTGGTTATTGGTCTGCACTTCCAGATTAAACCTGCCAATCTTCAATCTATTTTTGGCTCTTCTCCCTGGTTGTTTTTCCCTTTTCCATAGATCTTTCTGGACAACAGTAATCATCTTGGTTCTATGTTACTGGATGAAACCATTTAGGAATAGGCAGTTAATGCTGATGAGCAGTCACTCTTAATCAACTGCTGCAAACTCCCTTTCCCTGGCAGTGGATGACTGACCAGCAACTTGTCTGGCAGTGACTTGGGGATGCCTGGGGAGAGAAAGAAGCTGGCTATATTATCCCAGGCTAAGATTTCATTTTTTACCTGCAGTTTTCTGTGGTTTTGAAGTCTCTCCACAGTGTACCACCTATGGTTTTCTATTTTTGCTCCCTTATAGCCACCTGTCTTTCCTGCTGCTGGCCCCATAGCTCTGCCCCAGGGCCTTGGTTCTCCCCTGTGCCTCTGGCCCCACTTGGCAGTGGATGGTTCCTGTGGAGTGTCCCAGTGGCTCCCTGGTTTGCAGGGAGGAGCAGGTGACTTAATGGCTGCTGTCTCTGTTGTTTATGACTCGGGGAACAGGGCCAGCCAAACTCTGTTTTATCCAGAGTGCAGTAGGCTGACGAAGTGGCTTTGTGGAACACATCCAGCTGAAGAGTTATGTGTCATGCAAGCCTGGTACTACTCATGGACTTGACACAATCATCTGAATGTAGTTCATTCTCAGATTGCAAATTTCTCTCTGCTGGGAATTGCCTGACTAGTGGCAGCCAGGAGTTTGCTGTGCACCACTGGGGCTGGAAGCCCAGGCACAGCTATCCCAAAACCTGGTGTACATACACTTTTAGTGGGAAACTTTTGGGCTCAGTAGAGCTGTTATCCCTTAAGCTATCCACATAAACATTGTGTGAACAGTTTAAATAGGAGTAATCTTCTTAAAGTGCTGTTACCTGTCATGGATGCCACCTCTCCTTGTATTGTGACTATGGGTACATGTTTTTTAAATCTTGCTATGATCAGAAGGAAACTTACTTGAAGCTATTTGTCCCACTCTTACTCTAGATAACCTGTACCAAGACTGAGAGCATCAATAAATATTTGATTACATTACACCATATCACCTTCATAAAACTTTTGTTTTGGTGTGCAGCTTCGAAAACTCTGGCCTGTAGTTTTGAAAAATGTGTTTCAGTGGATGGATTGGAAAAGGGATACACCTGAAAGGTCAATGTTTTCCTGCTGCTGCCTGGTAATACCCTAAAATTGTTTATCTCAGATTAGATTAAGTTTATGTTTAGCTAGTTTCCTCAGCAATATTTGGATTTCAGAAGTTATACTTACTTATTGGTTTATTTTTTCTTGGTGGCTATTCCAAAGTGGACTTTGTGCAGTGTTATTCCTTTTGGAGATTATTAATCATGTTTGATTATTTAAGAATGGCTATTCTCAATGTTCTTGCAAGCACTGCATATAAAACAGATCTACACTTTTACTGGTAATATTTATTTTACTTTGGGTAGTGGGGAGCGTCTCAGTAAAGTATTTGAAAAAGTATATTTATATCTGTTGGACCATTAAATAAAAATCCAGGTGAACCGGTAAAACCAGCTCAATGAAAGCCCAAAGGAATCTGATAACTGTATTTTTCTCTCTCTGTGTGTATAAATACATATTGTGCTCCTTAGTTCCAAAGAGTGCAATAAAAGCTAAACAATAACTGTCAGTGTTATTGCCAGACACTTCTGGAGAAAACAGTCTGAGGACAGCTGGGGTTGCTTTAGTGGGAAGAGTGAGAGAGCTACTTAGTGACCTCAGAAATTTGCAGTGGGCACAAGATGAAAGCATATTTTGGATCTATGAGGGACTTCTAGCTGTTACAACATGACTGCTATTACTTGTTTAGTAATATTTACTACTAAAAATTTATGTCTTATGCCTAGGAAACTTTAAAGGCAATTTTTATATATCATTGCAACTAGAATGAAAATACAAACATTCCCATGTCCTAGACTTGGTTTGGTTTTTAGTACATCTCCTTGACATATGAGCTATATATGTTGTTGTAGAGCAATGCAGTGGTGCACACCCAGCTTAAAACACATAAATCTGCCTCGGAACTGGGTGTGTAGAAGAGTTTAAATATAATCCTTGGCTCTGTGCAGGACATCCCTACATGGAAGCAAACCTCCCTCCATTAATCCTCCACTGCACCTTCTGGTGATGCCATGGCTGTGCAATGCTCTGCTTTTTCTCACACTCCACGTTTCTCTCTTTGAAGTTGCTCAGATGTGTTGCACTCAGAGGTTATTGCTAAGTTTGGGGCTTCCCCTGAGTGCTTTGTCAAGACTTTGTCTCGTTACTCTGTTATTGTGGTTTTGCCTTCATTTATATTCTTTTGTGAAGCATGCCCTGGTTCATCCTGCTGCTCACACACAATGGTGTTCTGCAGAACCTGTGTGTACTTCTGCTAAACTAATTTCCTTTTGGGTTCATTGATCTCTTTAATGAAAGCCTAAGCATTTTTATGAGCCAAAACCTCATTACACTGTACAGAGGCTGTACTTTAAACCTATCTGTTCTGTAACTGTACATTTTAATAAAACTTTATTAGATTACTCTTCTGATGAAAGACAGCAGGAAATATTTCATTCATTAGAAAACTTGAGGTGCTGAGAAACTTAATGTTGCATTCTTGTTTTTAGATTAATTATGGGTTTTGCTATGCCTTGTTAATGGGCCTTCCATGAAAGGGGTTCATATAAATTATCCCATAGAAGGTAACTGTATTCATGTCAAGATTATCTTTACACATCCTACCATGTGCTTCTTTTGAATGAATAATAAATTTTTTCAGTCTTGATTTATTAAGTTTTTCCTGTTGTAAGTGGGTATGATACTCATTTTATAAGGAGGTATTTTATCTAAATTCTGCTTCTACCAGTGACACTTTGCTACAGCAGCAGATGCAAATCTACTGCAAATGTAAATCTATTGGAATGCCTTTTTTTCCTTCTTTTAGTGAAAAGACTTCATTTTTTTCTAAAGTGGTTTCCTATGCAACACGAGGTACAGTAATCTGTACAGTTATTAAGTTGTCTGAATAGGATGAAATGAAATTCCATTTCCTAGGAATGAAAGCATTTTTATGTAACTTAATTTCTTTTAAAATCCTGGGTAGCATCTGGAGGGAAGAGAATGCTGGGGAATTACAAACTCGGAGGATTTGTTCAATACGTTGAATTTATTCCAGCATTTATTTTTCTTCTGTGACTACCCTCCATATGTTTGGGCTGCTACTGAGAGCAGAAGGAGGTGCTTATCTGAAAGCTACAAGGGGTTTGTGTAGACATAAGCCACTTTTCCCTCTTTTCCTTTTTTGTTTTTTATATTATAGTCACATCTCATTAGTGTCCTGGCTTAAGTAGGAGGATAAAATCAGTTGTATTTTCTTTCTCTGCTGCCACTGCTCTGGATGGCTGTAATAAAGAGACGTGTTTTTTTTTTCCTTTCTTATCTGTGCCTGAATTATTCCTATGTTCCTAAGTCTGTGGTGTTATTTTTTTTCTTTTTTTT